>CM060129.1:2885000-2958006 GCA_030522415.1 Channallabes apus
CACGGAGGAGAGAATTTTGGTTCTGTGCATTTTGTCTTTTTTAATTGTTTGTTTGTTTGTTTGTTTGTTTGCTTGCTTGCTTGATTTTTTAAATCCCACCCCATTTGGCAATGAGGTGGGGGGGAGGGGGGGGTACAAAAGGGGTCAGATTTTTACCTTCTTAATTAGATGAGGAAGAAGCTAATTTAATTATATTCATTATCTGCAGGTCTGGAAATCAAGAGGCACTACTGAAAATACGGTTAGTGTGCTCCTCATCCATCATGCTCCTAACTAACCAATTTACAGCCTTGACTTTTCCATGCCATGTTATTAGCTTGTCATAAACTGTTAGCTTTAAAATCCTTGAATGCCGGCCTGATAGCAGCAGCCTTTATCACATTAGGTTCCAACACTGTGTCATCTCTTTTTGGCCCAAGATAAAGTACATAGGCAATAATTGCATTGCACACACCGTGGATATACACTGTAAACAACCTCCACTTAAAGCTAGCTCTTAATCCTCTCTAATTAAGACATAATACTGGTGCCTTTTGCAAACAACAGCTCTTAAAATGTGACCTTTTTCCTGTTAAGAAGATTAGTGAGCACAGTTATGCTCTTTTGCATGTAATAGATTTGCTTATTCATACATTCATACAAATATTCTTAATGCATAATTAAAATACATTCAATAATTATTGTACCTTGTGTAATTATTAGTTATTTTGTTTGTCATGATTTGTCATTAGCACTCCCTTTATTCTTTTCGGAATTGTCAATAAATTATGTATTCTACACATTTTTTTTTTCAGGCACAGTCTGAACTGTGTCTCAGGTCTCACTAGTGCTTTTGTTCTTTACACACATGACCTTGTCACAACCAGTTTTACATGCATTGTCCCTCATTTTCCTGCATTTTGTGAGAAAAATGGGATTTTGTTATTTTGCATGATCGACATGATCTCAGACAAGAGAGCTCTATGTTGAATTTATATCTCTTTACGACAGAACCCAAGTGCATTTAGGGGCTGTATCACAATGAAGGACTATTTAGCAACACATGGCTCTTGTCCTACAGTACATGTTGTATCTTAATGTGAATTAAGGAATAAGAATTATAGACAGGCTGATTTAAAGTGGAGTGGAGCTTTGTTGTCAGCATAGATTATTGCCTTCCCTTCAAAAGGCAAAAGGGAGAAATCACTGGCTAAGGCGTTGCAGTATTACTCAAAGTTTACTTGCAATAAATTGAGACAATATAATGGCCATTATCAATGGGCCCTCTGCAAACTGCATGGTGGCAGATCATATCAAAGACAGGCCTTAGGGCAAGAGATGCATTGGGGAAGACAGAGGGAGTGCTTTCAATGGTGTCTTGGTGCAGTTGTCCCTGCTGACATGCACCTGGGGAAGGGTGTGGGGTGTGAGGTTTGGGATATGGCCTTAAGGCGCTTTCTTTCTGCTGATTTTTGTTGGTTTAAGGGATGATGGTAGCCCTGGGGATGAACATCAGCTGGTGGGATGTGTTGGGAGGGGCTCATCTGCCCCATGTGAGCCTCTCTGCTGGAGCTGAACCATTAATTATAAATTGTCTTAATTCTTAAAATCCTTCTAAGGATTTTAGTCTTTCAGGCCATACAGTAATAATGACATCTTGATTTCTTTGGCCAACTGTTTCCTACTCACGTTTGCTGGTCATCCGAAAGGCTTCATCAATTAATCTTGAAAGCACTCAAATACTTGCACTTATACTGATGCCCAAATTTCCGAGTATAAATGTGTGCGTATGCGTGCGTGTGTGTGTGTCTGTGTGGCTGTGTTGAAGAAGCAAAGGGGGTGGTTTTCCCTGTCCTCTGATTCTCCTGATCATTACTCATTGTGTGTCCTGGAGTGCTGCCTCCGCATTGTACAACCAGCTGCCTTTTCCACCGGCTGTGTGTAGAGAAAAGCCCACTCCTGTTCACACAATGCACTGCCAGAGTGTGTAAAATTGTTCTGTCAATGCACACCCAAAGGCTGTCTAGTAACACAATATATTCACCCTCCCTTGGTCAAAGAGCTATCAGAGGCGGTGAAGGGAGTGTGCTGTCTGTGTGTAACAATAAAGACTGCACATCTGATCAGTACCAGTGTGTTTACACACACATCGGCTTGCATGCACAATGCGCTTGAGCCAGCTGGTAGGACAGCATATAGTCCGCAGTACTCATCCATGAAATGACAAATTAACATGTGGGTATCAAACACAGGGAGGGGTTGAGTCCTGATGTTATGTGGTATGTAGGTCACATAACATACTGCAATGCTGTAGCCAGGCAATACCGCCAACAATGTCTTCTAACACACCAGTGGCAGGGCAGTTTGGAAATGTTAGATCAGCTTAAAAAATGATTGTGAGAAGACACATTTCACACTTTAAGTGAAGAAAAATTGATAGTAATTCTGTGTTTCATGTTAGTGTGAAAGTGAATAATTGTTATTGACCTGCATATCTAAAATGATCACTGACTTCTGTTGAATTATTAGAATAGCACTTAATTGAAACACTTCATTAAAAACATGTACACATCCACACTCGTGCAGTTATCCAAATCAGTTATTTCACATACAGTATGGCTGTAGCACAATGTATAAAATCATGCAGATGCAGGTCATGACCTTCAGTAAATCTTCACATCAGACATCAAAATAGGGATGAGGGTGTTGGCATTACATGAGCCAGACAGGCTAGGTGAAGTATTTCATAAACTGCTGGTGTTCTGGGATTTTCACACCCAACTGTCTGTAAAGTTTATACAGTATGGTGCAAAAAGCAATAAACATACAATAAGCAAATAAACAAGTAGCAGTTGAAGATCGGAAAACTTTGCTTGGCTTTTATTTCACCCTGCTTCAGCTGTAAAGTCTCTGAAAGTATGTTCCTACAGTACATTAGGACCAGGTTGTTGTCCGACAGAAGAGCAACCCATCCACCTCATTAACATGTTGTGTTCTTAGATGTATTTTTGCTCATCGTGGTTGTAAGTCTGGTTATTAGAGCCGCCATAGCCTTTCTGTCAACTCCAACTAGTCTGCTCTTCTCCTCTGACCTCTCGCATGAACAAGACATTTCTGCTGCTCACTGGATTTTGTTGTTTGTTTGGTTGTTTGGTTGTTTTTGACCCTTTTTGAGTAAGCTATAGGGACTGTTCGTGCAAAAATTCTAGATGTACAAAAATGTAAAAAATTAAAATGTAAATCAAGCTTAATGTGTAGTAATTGGCATTTAAATGATTTATATTGTGGATTGCAGATGCATATTTTATTGCAGAATGTTTTGGGAAGGGACCTTCAGGGTGCTATGTTTTAACTGTTCAAATTCCAAAAAGAATTTTAGAGCATTTCCATGTTTTTACTAATTTTGAGGTATAAAAAATAGATAAACATAAGAAAATCACGTACTTCTCCTTTATTGGCCGCTAGTGTGTGTGTGTGTGTGTGTGTGTGTGTGTGTGTGTGTGTGTGTGTGTGTGTGTGGAATGGATGGCTTTCTGGCTGAAAGAGAGAGCCTTTGGTTTTAAGCTAACTGAACGGGTGGTCTTTTGGTTTGGCACGTGCCCCGTCCCGTGTGACATGTGATATCCCTGCATCCTTGCTCCACTGCCAGTTTGTGCCAGCAGGGACTTTCACATCATCCTACCAGAGCCAACTGTGAGGCATTTTTTCACTAAGATCTCAGCACACAAAGTTATTCTCAAAACAAATGTTTGTTACAGTTTTTAAAGCATTGTACTGTTTGTGTTCAAGCAAATATTGTGTTTTTTCCCCCTATTATACACAAAAGTCAACTCTTAAATTTATTGGTATATAAATTACAACATAAACATCTCTGCTGGTTTTAGGTCACATTCCTAACTATTACAGTCCCTAAATTATAACTAAATTATAATGTCAATGATCCATCGTATGAAAATTGCAGCTAAACCAAAACAAAGCAAACAATGTTTAGATAGTTGTTAATTGTTCGAAATGCCTCTGTTATGCTGCTACTAATTTTGCAGGTTGTTGCCAGTTTCACACTGTAGCATGTTTCCTGCTTTCCTTCTTTCTAATACCAGGGAATCTGAACACCATATCCATAACAGATACTGCCCTGGGGAACCCGGCCAGTTCCCCTAAATGTCTGTAGCCTGGAAAGAACAGCCACGCTCTCCACCAAGAGAGCCACTCAGCCTTCATAGTTCATGTATTGTTCTCATAAACCTTTGTTATGGACCCACTCAGTCATTAGGACCTGCTACTTAAGCAATGTAGAGAAATATTAAAAAATTTACATTTTCCATTTTTGTTGTCTTTGAATAAGCTGTGTTTTGTAGTAATGGCTGCAGTGTGTAAACGGTGTGTGTGATCTCAGCAGGGGAGTGTTCTTCCCGTGTGTGTATAGGGGGTTGGGGGATATTGTCCCCGTCTCTTGCGCACATTCCACCATCACTTCTCTCAATTTTTTTTTTTTTTTGCATTGTTGCCATAGTGACATGCCCACATTTTTGCACCAGTTCCACACACTGCAGACATCTTTGTTTGGCTAGTGTAACTCCATTGCACAATAAAAGACGCTTTTCAGTACAACACAACCTAATCTTTGACTGATCTCTTTGAAGGGAGCTGCTGATCACAAATTCAAATATAGTTTGTGTATGCTAATCTTCTTGGTAAGCACTAACCTATGGGTTCTAAAACATCCTGTGAACAAAGAAGGGTTGTTTGTTTTTCATCTCACATCTCCACCCTTCATGGCATCTTTTTGTAGCCTCCAGCAAGATAACAAGGTTGGGTGAAATCACAAATATTTTATACTTAATACGGATCTTCGTATAATATCAATGTGAGAGAGAATTACATATTCTGTAACCAAAATATTGAGGAAAAAAAACATCAATTGAAAACCGAATGCATGGTTTGGAAGTGCTGTTTGTAATAGGTTAATATTAGTAATAGGCATCTCTATTTATTCCCCTGAGTGAAAATCACAAGTACTAAAACCAGCTTCAGTGCTTTTTTTTTTTTTTCATGATTACCTCATCATTTACAAAGTGTAAGAAATTGGCCCAACATTGAATGGACGGTATTTTACTTGCACCAGTGTTCCCTTTAGCTGGTCTCAGCAAGAGATTGTGGTGACCTTTAACCTCTACCCCTGGAGCAAATGGTACTAATTTTTACCTTTCGCTGTTGAATCCCAGTCTCCCGGACACCACCATGACAATATGTGCCTGCTAGGTCTTGCACATCTGTCATAGGCCAATGTGTGCTCTCCCCACACTGCAGAGAAAACTACTTCTTCAGCTCATTCATCACCAGCATGCCTGCTGCTGCTACCATGGCAACGAGGCTTCTCACAAATCTATCTCTTTTTTGGAGGAGTATTTAAGTTAGCGCAGCATTTCACAATTAGTGGCATCCTTCATTTTTGTTTTTAAAAAAAAAATGTACTCATGAATACACAGTTCACACACACCTCCCTGCCAATCAACTTTTTTTTTGTCTAACAGTTCGTAGTCCTTCATTTAGGAAGGTGTAATATAAGATTGACAAGGTGTATGACTTAAACAGAAAAAAGAATAATGACAGTTTTAAAAGTCAACTGCATAAGTTGCTCACACTAAAGGACGAAAAGCCAGAATGTTGCAGTTTTAGCCTTGCAAAGTTTAGTTAATTCATATATATGCTTGGTGACAAAAAAGAGACTTGTAAAAAATAGTATTTGATAAAAACTGTTAAATATGGAGATTATCATTGATGATTTGAGGCTGTTTTTGGAGTTCAGGAGATGATTTTGTGAATTCTGCCAATCAGGGTATTTTAGACCAAAACTTGTTTGCCTCTGCTAGGAGGTTCAGACGTACCTACAGACAGAGACAAAACATACTTACAAATCAACACAGGATTGGAACAGAAATACAAACCCTGTGCCTGGAATACGGAAGTTCGAGCATGTGCACAAACCTGAGAATAATAATGTTAAATCTCTTTGATGATCCGGTTTTGTTATCTGTAGGACACCTTAAATATGATGAGTTCTTTTTCTATGTGCCTCTTTTTTCATTACTTCTCTACTTCCATAACTTCTGTTTTGCCCTGAGAACTAACACGGGCCTCTTCAGCAGCTCTTCAAGGGGTCAAGAGTGCGGCTGTTGACTTTATAACTCTATCGAGCCTGCCGTTTCACAGCTAGCTACCGACTTTAAACAGGTCTATTAAATGGGCATTTGCCACTTCTTAGCCAGACAGAGACAAGACAGCCGAGGAAGGGGGTCCATCAGTTTGGAATGTGCTTGTCAAGCTTACTGAAATACACCATGCTAAATGGGGCTGCTATTGCTAAGCAGAAGGATGGGAATAAAGTGCAAAGTGACTTTTACAACTGCATATTCACTCTCATTTTATTGTTTTCTTTTTAAGTAAAGTACCTTGTCAGGCCTATATAGCACCTTAGACTGAGGTTAAATGAAGGACTACGAACTGTTAGACAAAAAAAAAGTTGATTGGCAGGGAGGTGTGTGTTTAATTTCAATTTGACTTGAAAAACAAATAGCAACCTTCCATCACTTCATAAATGATGAGAACAAAAATCATCACACATTTTACACACGTTTTTGTGAGTTTTTTTGTTTTTCTGTCGCATCAGGCATCATATTCATTAAACCACAAGCTGCAATCACATGTTATATAGTAAATAGGTGGATTTTGGATGAGAAAATAGATATAATTATAATACCGTTGATGTGTAAATAAACATATTATCGTTTCTTAAACCTCCAGGCTGATCGGACAGGTGTGCTACGGTTTGACTCGTTTTGATTAGTCCCAGAGTAAAAGGAGGGAGATTAGAAAGCGGCAGAGCAAACAGACGACTTTGGATTCATCTTTACATGGCTGGAGCTGCTAATGCTGAAGAGGCTCTTGATTTTAAGCTTAGCCTTAATCTCCGTCAGGAAAACAGAACCCCCACCTTAGTGCAGTAGCATCCAAATAATGACAGGGTCACGCCTACTAATTAAAACTTTGGTAAACACGCCTCCTCTTTCTAATATCAATAGACAGCGAGGAAGACGGGTAGCAGGGACATACATACAAACAGAGCAGAGCTTATTTTTCGAGCCTCTACTCCTGTCCCTTTTCTCTGTAGTCCACTATCTATTCATCCAGGGTAAACTTCTCAAGATGGACAGGGCATGGGTGCGGGTGGAGAGGGGCAGTCTCCTCTGGCCCCTGTATGGAGCTGAGGAATTTTTCATTAGTGAACAGCTGGGTCACAAGTGGCCCCAAAGCCATCTTAATATTGTGCAGACACACAGATTAAGCCTCAGTGAAAGGAGCCCGCATGTGATGTTCTTTACCAGATCTCTTCTTTGCATATTTGCTGAGCCCTCATTGAAGAATACCTTCTATTACTGTTTGTTTTATTTTTCAGACAAAGACTTCCAGGTGTCAATAGTAATTGTAAGGCTCCGTGCTTGAAATGTTGCTTTTTAACCAACTCAGAGGGACATGAGAAGAATTTCACATTTCCAGCACTATGTCTCACTCCAATATTTTTTTTTAATATTAATATAATAATAAATACAGTATATTTACCATATATTAATACCGTATTGACAGGATAAATACAGTATTCTACCTTTTCCCCAGTCCACTTTGTAATGGTATTTATGAAAAATACATATGAGGTAACACAAACTTCAGAAAGTCTGTACAGTGTCTTGTGTATGTTTAAGACGTTATGGCTCATAGCATGCATCTGATAGTTATTAGACTCAGTATAACCAACCCTAGCTATTTCAAAGGGCCACGTTATGTCTACTTGAACCACCAGTTGCCAGCAAAAGGCATAAGTCTGTTGGATATCATTTATATTGGGCTGGAAGGGCTGTAGAATTATTAGCATTATAAAACAGGTATACTGTAGTACTGGTGAGTTTTTAGTGCTGCACTTTCTGGGTCTTTCTTTGTTTGTTTGGGGGTTTTTTTTCCCCCGCAATCTTTGTGTACCTTTGAAACACTGTTGTTGTTGAATTTTATATTCCTCTCATAAGTATTTTATTTTAGAATTGTTGCCCTATTTAGTGACTTACACTCGGCCGTATAGTTTAAAAATAATTACCTTTTCCCTCTCCCTCTCCCTCTCCCTCTCCCTCCCTCTCTCTCTTCTTTGGAGTGCTCATGTAAAGATGTCTCGTCTCCAACAGGGCAGTAGAGGAGATGGGCATTACTGCAGGCTAGGGTTACAGGACCAGAGGAGGGTGATAAGAAGCAGAGCAGTCTGACGATAGGCAACTATAACTCAGGCTCCTCAGTCTCCTCCATACGAGTGCACTCGGCTCGACATTGTAAACATGTCACTGGTTCGTATCGTCCATACTGTAGATGCTACAACAGAGGAAATATCAGGAAAAAAAAAAAGAACTAAATTTGTAAGTTTTAAAGTCTTTTATATGTCCACTGTGGTATGTTTATGTTACAGTTTACTGTACTTTTATATATTTTTTATGAATTATTGAATACCATTGAGACTGTGCAGAAATATTTGTTTGTTGCAAAAGGATAAAAAGATTTAGATGTCAGTCTTCTACAGCATTCATGTTATTCTTTCACAATCACCACCTCACACCCACACAGTCTCTCTCTCTCTCTCTCTCTCTCTCTCTCTCTCTCTCTCTCCTCTTTTTCTTTTCAGTATTGTCACCTCACATATAGGAACTGTCGTGCGGCATTTACCATGCTTGCTGGAGAAGTACAGCTGATCAAACACATTCTGTGTACCTGTCTGTCTGATCTCTCCACTCAGCTGTGTGCTCATCTCCACCGCAGGCCACCCTTCTATCCTTTTCTTTCTTCAGTGTTGTCATTTCAGCTTTCATTTACCGGTGTCTGACCCCAACAATGGGTTTGTTTTAATCATTTGTATGATTTTAAAGAACATACTTTACTTAAAGGGACCTTATATTTGATTTGATTTGAAAAAAAAAAAAAAAATCCTTGCTATTTTCCCGTTGTCTTTTTTCTACCTGTTTCTGTTTCAGCCACTGCTGATTGGAGGAGAGGCTGTTAAAGCAGGTCATGTTTAGAATATCATAATCTCCTACTGTATATATTTATCATTACTATATAGCAGGTCAGTAGGACAGAACATTTTGCTTTGTCTTAAGCTAAGGGCAAACAATGCAAATGCTAAAATATGTTTTTTTATTTCCTGAACCCTTACTGAACTTGATCAGAGTTCACTGTATTTCTTATTATATTTCAGTTACATTTACTGAAAAAAAATTGACTTTCTTCTGAATTCCCATTAAATTAAAATTAATTAAAATTAACTTGCCTTCTTCAAGATAATAGCTGCATAATTATTATTCCTGGTCCATCATTATTGTTATGTAACTGTCATATTTGACATTCTGAGCAGACAATGAATTGATACGCAATGTCGCAACACTGGTTTCCTTTTCTTTTTCAGTTCTTTATCCATCTGTGCACATTGCTCTGTCAAGGTGTCATCTCATTCAACAATGGTGTAAATGCATCACTTGTGTTGGAGACTATGTTAAGAAGCACCTTTGTATAAAGTAATAGCCAACAATACCAGCATGTATGTCAGTTATGCCCCCCTTTACATCGCTTTCGTATAAGTACTAGTACAAAAGCTATGACGCCTTTATGGAAGGTTACAAATTGTTTGATGTCAACCACATACGATTTCCCCAAATAATTATTTACACTAATGACTAAAGGCATATTAGAACACAGAGGACAATACTGCTCATTCAGAATAAGCAGATTTGTAGAGACAGTTGTACTGTATCCATCAGATGGAAAAAGATGGTTGAAGAACATTCTCCACCAAGATGACTCATAGCAAGACACTGGTCGAGGTTTAGATGACACTTTGTGAGCCACAAGGGAGGTAATCATCATCCCAAACTCTATGGAAACTGTGGGCGCATAATTTGGTAGATATTTCTCCAACACATGAAGAGTGTCAAAGTGAGGGATGGGAAGTGTCTACTGAGACCTTTGCTTAGTGTTCCTCAAGAGAGGCACAAGAAAGAGAGACCAAAGATTTTTCTGATGGAAATGGCAACTCTGGACCATTAGTGATTGTGCACATTCCCCTCTCTAATGCATTTTACTTTTACCTGCTGGGAGTTTAATTAAAAAACAAAGTGCCTCAATTTAAAGCTCATTACTATGCTAATTTAGTAAAGAGGGGGAGGCGATTAAGCTGCTCTTAGAGCTGACTCAAGCTTGCCCTGGGGACCATGGGAAAGACATGGCAACTCTTTATTTGGCTTCATTACTTTACACTGTAATCTCACCACACCGAAGAGAAATGCTGATACTAAGCATTAATGGGGGCCAATTTCCTTATGGATTATTAAACAGAAGTTTTTTGGCTTTAATTAATATAGTATCTTTTTATTTTAATGAAACAGCATTATTTAGAGTGTGGTTAAAGTTTAAGGACTTTAGTTATGATCTAATGCATTGATAATGTGGCCTTTCAAAATGGGTCTCAACTAAAAAGTTCAGGCCAAGCTTAGATATATTATTCCTGCTGCGTAATGTGAGGACATATTTAACTAACCAAGCCGTAATTGTATTTGAAAATGCTGCAGTATTTAATGCAGTTAATCAACAGAGTCTATACTATTCGAGACTATAGGTATAAAAAGTATAGTGGAACTGGTTATGGATAACATTATTGAAGATTCCATTTCAAAACCATGGGTATTAGTATGGTGTACCAGTTCCATATCAATGTACATCTGGTAGCGATGGTCTGGTGTCCACACATATTTGGCTATAAAGTTAGCAATTAATGCCACACCAGATTTGTGTTTTAGTTTATCCCAAAGCAGTTCAGTGGGGTTGAAGTCAGGCTCAATGTCAGTCAATCAATCGCTTCATGCTGGGACACATTAGGACGCATGTTAGTTCCAGTGAAGGGAAATATTCATTCTGTAGAATCCAAAGGGATTTTAAACATTTGCCTGCTTCCAACTTTGTGGCAACAGTTTAGGGAAGAGCCATGTGTGGGTATGATGCTCAGACATATCCACATAACTTTTGTTCAAATAATGTTTCTGTTTCATAACACAAATAATTTTAATATACATTAGAAACTTGTTCTTTGATAAATTAATACAGACTGAGATTAGGCAACACAAGTATAATGCACAGGGTAGTGCAACAAACTTTAATACAACAAACTTTTTTTTTATAATTTTTTAAAAATATATATATTGGAAATATATTTGTTGATGATGTTTTTAATACATTTTTGTCAGATATTGTAGTTATTGATGATTGAAAAATTTGCAGACACAAAACAAAAATAAAATTTTACACACAATACAGGTTAAGGATCTAAACTCTCCACCACCTGATCAGTAACCCAAAATGTTAACCACGGGTCCACCTATTCTGATAATTAATTATGTTTGTTCTGTGTAATGACATTATTTTACTTGATTCTACTAAAATGTCTTATAGAGGCAGTGAGGCAGTTGAGTATTCATTCACTGAAACCAAAATGTCCATAGTGAAGTGAACTAAAGTGTGCATTTTCAATGACTGACAATGATTTCAAAAAACATAAATTTTGGGTAGCTTCTGCTCAAATGTATGAATCTCGTTATAGATAAATGGATTTGTTTTGGATAGCAAAGTGCAAGTGATTTTTCTATTAAAACTTATAGCTTATGAAGCATTAAACTACAGGGTGTCCCAAAAGTCTCAATAACACACCTGGCCGTTTTGAATTTGTTAATAAGTTTGGCAACAGTGTAATGTGATGTTCTTGTCATGTTTCCTCTTAAAATCCATTGTAATCTTGCCACAACTTCCCAATTTAGTCATGAGAGTGATTTCAACATGTTATTGTTCAATATGTTATATTCATGTCTAAGGCTATTTGAGAAAAGAAAAGAATTAAAAAAAAAAAATTGAAGGTTAATTTTTTACTGTATATGGAGACCAGTTGGACATCGTGTATTTTGATAAACACAAAACATATATACCTTCCAAACTTACCTGAGTAAAATGGAGTCTTTAATAATTTTTATAATGTTGAATTGCAATTGTGTGTGTGAGTGCGTGTGCGTGTGCGTGTGTGTGTGTGTGTGTGTGTGTGTGTGTGTGTGTGTGTAAAATTAAATATGTGATAGCAAATGTTGTGTTACTTTGATGTATTACTCCACCCCCTTTTCAAGATCTTCTCTGTTCACTAAATTCATGAAAACTTCAGGATCTCCATTAGTCATCGGAGTGCTCTCACAAACAACACTACTATTAAAATGCCCGTGCAAGCAGCTTTAAAATCACAGAATTTATTCAATAATAGTACAGAAATTTCCCCCTGATCTGCCTGAAAATCACTTCTATCTTTATGATTGTCATGCACTGAACACATAATCCAGGAGCTTGGCTACTGAAGCCAATTTGAAGGTGTTCCACGCGATCATTTACAGCTGTCCTCCTGGTTCATCCTTATCATTTCTCTGACTGTTATGTTCTCCTCCTCATGCATGTTCAGCAGAAAGTGAGAAGAAACTAGGTGTGGAGAAAAGCATGTGTTGCTAAACGTACACCAATTATCCCGGCCTGACCCCCCCCCCCCCCGCCCCCTTACCCCTCCTCCAGGCTTGTCTTTTTATCTCCCTCTGGTCTGTGATCCTTATCACCAAGGCAGAGGCATACAGAGGAAGGTCTTTTGTGGTAGGGAAATCATTGGCAACATGTGGTGAAAGCTTTAAGGTGTTGTCACACTTTAAGTTGCTCATAATCTGTTCAAAGGGAAGACCACATACTCCTGTAAGCGGGCTGCTTTGTGGTTTAAAGGAGAAAAGAAAGAGGAACTGGAAGGTGAGAGCTAGGTTTTGGCAGGACAGAGGGATTGAAGAGCCATTGAGCTTAGTGTTCAACTCCCAGATTGCTGCTTTTTTTTCTTCTTCTTCTAGAAATATCTTTATCTAACAAAGCTTGTTAACTGTTCTGTCTGGCCCAGTAGCCAAGAAAAAAAAAAAAAACATCATTCGCACATTTCAATCAGGAAACAACAGCCATTTAGGTATTCTATTTAATTAAATTCATATTTTATAGACAAAATTTTACATGTGCAATTTTTAACACCGTTAAAAGGAGTGCCTGAGTTTCAGGACTCTTCTTACTTATATAAAACACGTGCAGACATTCCTCTGGGATAGGTTGTAAGTCTCTGCATGTGAGCACAAATAATTTGAATGACAATTTATTGTGTGTGTGGCTGAGTGACTGGAAACTGATAATGATCTCCTGGAGAGCATTCTGGGGATTATCTCTGATTCTACTCATGGGGTCCTGGACTAGGAACGCTTGAATCAATATTGGGGCTGCACAGCCTGAATTGTGCCTGTTGATCCAAATGTGAGACCTATATCTGTTAATCTCTGCACTCAGATGTTGGTGGGGAACATGCATCCCCACTGTAATTAAACGTTCCCCCCCCCCCCCCCCCCCCCATTTTCCTGTCACTTTACATTTCTATACTTCGCCTCAATTCCACTTTGTGTTTTTGTTAAAGTAATGTCATATACAGTATATGGATTTGTTTGAGTAAGCAGTTGACATACTACATGACTAAAATAAATAAATAAATAAATCTACAACGCTCACTGAATTTGCATGTAGATAGACTTTTCAAATCAAATAAAAGAAAGTTTTATATATTGAATATTTTGTGATTTGTGATCTCGAACTGAGATAAGAACCTGTAATGTTCAATCTTTTGAATATGTTTTTACGTTGTATGTCCAGTAGCAGTGTATGCACTTATTGAGTTTGTAGAGCAGAGTAGCTTAAAAAGGCCCAGATGTGGGCCCGTGTCCAGCCCCAAAGAGCAGCAGCTCCACTGGAGTTCTGTCTTTCTTCTCTCCCTTATGGCTTTCATCTCAAACCACAGGACAGAAATCCTCTCCAGACCAGGCACGGCATCTGAGACAACACTGACCTTGTTTATGCCATTGTTTATGACATTTGCTTTGCAGTTATGCATGTAGCAGCAATGCTAACAGGAGGTCTGGACTCTCTTTGCATTGCTGCACCCTATTGCTAACTCAGGCCTCGGGCTGTTAATCAGGTAATGTTACGGGGGATTGAGAGTAGTGACCCCCCCCCCCCCCCCCCCAGTTGGCCTTCGCCTGCTCACACTGTGGCGTTGTTTTTAAAGAGCATTCTTTTGGCGCTGAACTTGGAAAGGTATTAAAATGGGATTAGTGGCTCTGCCACAATCCAGTGCTTGTGTCATTCATTGGCGTTTTCTCTCTCTCTCTCTCTCTCTCTCTCTGTCTCTCTCTCTCTCTCTCTCTCTCTCTCTCTCTCTCTCTCTCTCTCTCTCTCTCTCTCTCTCTCTCTCTGTCTCTCTCTCTCTCTCTCTGTCTCTCTCTCTCTCTCTCTCTCTCTCTCTCTCTCTCTCTCTCTCGCTGCCACCTCCTGCCTTTGCCCTGTGTGATTGTGGATAGCAGTGGGAGTTGAAGTGACTGTGCCTTTCAAAAAGAAAAAAGGGGTAGGGTTAAATCCCTACTCCACTGCTCCCTGCTAATTCCTCTTGTTCCTCCAAGAAGGATTTACTTCTGCTGCCAGCCTTGTGAAAGGCTTTCTCTGGCCATCCGAAAAGTTAGCCATCGCCTTCCTGCCAGGGTGTGGTTGCTATAGCAGGGGCATCATGCATGGCTATTCCATCTGAAGTCCCACTAAGAATGTCGAACCTGGGGGGCGGGGCTTAGAACAGCCAAAGAAGTCAGGATTAGATTCCAGGACAAAGCCAGACAGGAAGACTTCAGAAGGAACGAATGGGAATTACAGCAGCAAAAATAATGCAAAGTGACAGAGAGGGGAAATAGAAAAATAATGGCTTACAAGATTAGTGCAGGAGGGTTAGAGAGGAGGAGACAAAATAAAGGGATGAAAAAGAATGTTTTCATTTGGACAATAAGTATCTTGAGAGCATGGAGCGGAGAGATGAGCAAGCGAATCCAGGAAGTGCCACAGCAGCTCAAAATGGTAATTTCCAGCTTATCCCTGTTTTCCGAAGTTGATCTCTCAGGCAAGGATTTGCATCACTGAATAAACATTTGAACTGGACGTGTGGATGGGATCATTACAGATTCATCCTCCATAAGTCTGACAGGTTCAACATGTCTGTCAAATTTCATTGGTTAAAAATACTCCATTTAAAATCAAATGGAAAATGTTATTTTATTTTGGTTTAGAGGCTCAATTATTGAGTCCAAACATAATACAGGAAAATGTAGGCATTGGGTTGCAACATTACAGCATTATTAATCACCGGATCATTTGTTCATTAGTTTTGCCTTGCTAATTTTCTGTCAGTATAAATATATATATATGTCGATTTTGGCAATATAAATGTAGGAGTTTGGGGCAATTAGTAATTGTTTATCATGTTTTCCCAAAATATGGGTAAGGGAAAAAAACTATATATTATAATAGGAGAAAATTGAATGTTGATAGATATAATAAAAAAATACCTGTCTGCATAATGAAATCTAAATCCCAAATCCATCTCTCTTAATCTGTGTGTGTGTGTGTGTGTGTGTGTGTGTGTGTGTGTGTGTGTGTCAGGTGTGCTTATGAATTCATTTTTGGTATATGCCTCCAGGAAGTGGAATGATTTGTGAATTGAACAGATTTGCTGAATGCACCTTTTAAAAAAAACGTATTAACATTATTCTTTGTTGAGTAAAAATCCTTAATCTTCTTAATTCAACAATAAATCAAAGATTATTGCCTTCTCTAAATTTCACAATGCCCATGTTCTTATTGTTGCCAGGATACGCTTTAAATGATGTCACAGGTATTTATGAGAATTAAATGCTCAGTAAATAAAGTTATTATTCACATTCAGTATTTAACATACACACAACGATACCACAAGGAACAAAAGGGGGATTTAAGAGTTAAACAATGTTTACGCGTACACATGGGATTAATTACCACAAATGTCATGAAAGACAAACATGATAAAAACCACAACAATAATACCTCCGATATTCTATCCCAAACATCAGTACAGCTGCCCACCAAACCCAGTGTGCCCCATAGATGGAATATCAATATTTATATCAACATTTTACAAAGGCATTACCATTACAAAGGCTGCCACTACTGCCCCCTCATGTGGCCTCATATTTACCCATATTCATCACTGTCGGCCAACCCTGTCCAGTATCAGTAGATGATGGCGATTGGCTTTCTCTCCTTCTCTCTCATAGTGCACAATGCCATTGACGCCAAGCATAGATATAGACAAGCACTGCAGCAGCTGTCCCTGCAGTCCAAGCAAACAAAGGAGTCTAAGCTAATAAATCAGCTATGATGGCCTGGACAGTATCTCACTCATTCACTTCCTTTAGCAGGTCATTTTAGCTCTGGCTGTATGCCTTCAGACCAATGCACAAGGATGAAGTGTCTCAGCAAAAAGTTATTATCTGAGCATAGAGGAAATGAAGGCTATGACAACAGCTGGGTTTCTCCAGTGTTGTGTGATAAGCATGTAAGTTGTGTGTTTTTTTAATCAAAGGGTGAGATCCCTTTACCTGGCAACTGGAGATAAGTCTGCGGCGGCAACTGTAGAAAGATAAAGTGGTCATTTGAACCCGTGTTACATTCATATGGTAGCCAGTTTGATTGCTAAATTGTTACAAGGTTGAAGTCAATTTCTCACAACTTGTGCAGCAGTGGTCGATTTAGCATTTCATATTATATTCAATAAAAAAAAAAAAATAAATAAATCTCAGCCCTCTTTTTAGGTACTTGGATATAAATGATTTTAATTTTGACATGCAAGATATCACTTATGGTTGCTGGTCACATGATCTTATAAGACATGGCTCAAATGTGTATTGTTCCATCATCAGCCAGGCCTATCTAATCACTGCTCTGAATGTGCTAAAGCCAGTGATTTGTGGCGCTGATTGAGGTTTGCTGGTGCATTTAGAGCAGGGCAACAAGCATGCGTTTCCTCTGATTGGGCTCTGCTGAGGCGTTGAAAGGTTATCCAGCGTGCTTTAACAGATGAGCCGCTGTCAAAAGAGATCACCCAGGGTCCTAGCCACACACCCACCTCCTCCCTAAATCACGGCACAGTGATGGACAACCGCATGTAGAGACATTTCTCACTACTGCAAACTAGTATTCCCAGATCTCTAGTATAGTGGGAAACAATTTTTAAGCATAAATGAATTAACAGAACTGTTAATGGAATGCTGTTTATAATGACTTCATGCCATGGTTTCTGTCTTACCAGATTATTTGCTACTAAATGCAGTGGATGCCTGGAGAAGATAGCACCAACAGAGTTTGTGATGCGGGCATTAGAGTGCGTGTACCACCTCAACTGCTTCTGCTGTTGTGTGTGCGACCGACAGCTGCGCAAAGGTGACGAATTTGTACTGAAAGATGGCCAGCTGCTGTGCAAGAGTGACTATGAAAAGGAGAAAGATTTGCTTGGATCGGTCAGCCCTGATGACTCTGATTCAGGTAAGCGAATTGAAAATGCTGGCTGTAAAAAGTCTCGAAATTTATCATAATGTCATTCATAGTTACACAAACAAACACAAAATGTGGTGAAATGCTTCCATCAGAAGAAATGATTATTTGCATTGGGATACATTGTCAGTGCACTTTTGAACGCAACATATTTAAAAAAAAAATCTAATATAAAAATGCTAATGATGCGCACTAACTGAAACATTAGACATATAGCTACTGTAGGTAAACACGAATGGCTAAATGGCAGCCATGAAGTTATAACTGTAACTGAGAGCAGATAAAGCATATTGATGGCATGCGGCTGGAAGAAATTATAGCATAAGATCCCTTTAAATGATTGGGAGGGGTTTATGGCTTCAGGTTTAGCAGCAGAACGATGCTTCCTATCAGTCCTCTGTTCCACAGTAAAATGTGCATATGCACACTGCTTTTAAAAGGGCCAAAGTGTTTGCTAGCCTAATTGGCACTTGCTGCTGATGCCGCAGAGGGCACTAAAGGGTTGCTGCACCAAATTGCAGCAGACCTTCATTTCAGGAAACTGTCACTCGGGGATTGTAGCCATTACATGGGTTTTTAACTTTTGAACTCTGCCATGTCATGGAGTTTAGCCCCTTTTCTAATTATGATTATTATTCTATCACACATAAGCTGCTTTGTCTTATTAGGTGAAACCTCTTTCCACTGAACAATAAAGCCAATCCCCCGCTTGGCTATTGTAATTACAGTAGGAGAGCCAGGAGCCATTTCATTTAGATGGCACATTAGTACGACCTACTGGAAGAGATTACCATGACAGGGGAAGGCTTTGATTGACCGCCTGAGGATCACACATATCATCACCATCTAATTGAGACACAGTGATTAGTTGATTGAATAACATTATATATTTTAGTTTCAAAAGTAATAATGTGATAAGGGATACGTGGTATCATGCTGGGTAAAGATTTTTATCACTAGTAAAGTTGGCTGCCAAAGTTCAACTTAAATTCCAAGCATTTTGCACAATAACTTAAAATATTAATACATAATTTATAAGCTTTTATTAAAAACATGTTTACATGTTGTTTTGTTCTTTTGCCTTTTTTTGTTTTTACCAGTCTAATGTGTATGGTCATGGGTATTGATTAGAAGCCTAAAGGATAGAAGCCTATCTATTTTTACATCTTTTCCCATATGTGCACAAATTCCACATACTTATTCTCCCTACAGTATGGCATCCTTTATGTTAAGGCGTCTTATCAAAGATTTATTCAGTGCAAAACAGCCAAAGCTGCGGGTTATTAATTATAAATGACACAATGTCCAGTTCAGTGACAAATGTGCATACTTCATAGTGCTTTACAAAATGCATCTGTAGCCTTGTAAGAGGATGTGGCCTATTCTTTCAGCAATAAATTGATAAAAGTATTAAAACCACATGTGTCTCTTTTCATTATGGATGTACTGTGTCTGAATCTCCAGAAAATGCAACAGAACAAAAACATCTATTCATCAATAGGCTGTCTGAAAAATTGCAGTGAAATGTGCTGATTCCTGTGAATGACGGATCTTTCCCCAGAGAAGAGTGAGGATGAAGAACTGGATATCAAGCCGGAGAAGTGCTCTGGAGGCCCAGGTAAAGGGGATGATGGGAAGGATCCAAGGAGACCCAAACGACCACGTACCATCCTCACCACTCAGCAGAGAAGAGCCTTCAAAGCTTCATTTGAGGTGTCCTCTAAACCCTGCCGGAAGGTCAGCAACTGCGTTTGGCATTAAGAGGCAGAAATGCTTTCTATATGGATACAAATCATGGAAAATGTTTTTGGATTTTTAAACCAAAGAATCTCACCAAAGTAAATCTTTAGGCAATGTGCTCCTTACACAAATAACATGCATTATTATAGTGCTGGCTTTGGAGAAGGTAAAGCTCATAAAAAGCTAGTATACTCAGCAGATATTTTTTTTTCTTTTTTTTCCTCTTTCATCACTAAGGGTGCACTGGTCTGTGCAACTCTTAGAATAAGTAGGGGTTTTTTCCCTGACTGGGAGACAATACAAAGTACCGCGATTATTCATTAGCGTGTGTACCACCTTTAGCAGCAATAACTTAAAGTAATTTGTTTCCTGTATGACTATCATTCTCTTACATCATTGTGAAGGAATTTTTGCCCATTTTTCATTTAACTATTGCTTCTGTTCATTGAGGTTTTGGGGCATTTGCTTATGCACATCTCTCTTAAGGTCCCACCACAGCATTTTAGTTGAGGTTGAGGTCTGGACTTTGACTAAATAATTCCAAAACCTTCATTCTTTTATTTTTTTAGCCATTCTGATGTAGATTTTCTAGTGTGATTTGGATCATTGTCATTTTGCATGATCCATTTTCAACCAACTACCTCTATAATATTCTGGTATACAGGAGTACATGGTCAACAAAATGACTGCAAGGTGACCAGGTCCTGTGGCAGCAAAACAAGCCCTCCACTGCAGTCCTTGACAGCGGGTATGACCGCAGGGCTTTTTCTTTTGGCGAACATTTTGCTGGGCATTAAGGCCAAACAACTCCACTTTGTCTCATTTGTCCATAGGACATTGTTTCAGAAGTCTTGTGGTTTGTTCAGATGGAGTTTTGCAAACCTCAGTCATGCTCCCGTGTTCTTTTTGGACAGAAGAGGCTTTCTTCTCCAAACAAACTATACTTGTTCAGTCTTTTTCTAATTGTGCTGTCATGAACTTTAACATTTAACATGCTCAGTGAAGCCTGTAGAATCTGAGATGTAGCTTTGTGGTAAAGATCCTGATGTACATCTTTGTTTTTTTTTTAAAAATATTTTTATTAGCATTGCAAGGGCTGACCATGTGGTGAATGTGCTGGGATGTCCACTCCTGGGAAGCTTGGCAACTGTGTTCAATGCTTTCCACTTGTGAATAATCTTTCTCAGTGTAAAATGTTAAACTCTAAATGGTTTTATAACCTTTTACATTTTGATGTTCAGCAACAATATGGTTCCAACAAAGATGTGTTAAATAACCCAGAATATATTTTATATTTTTGATTTTTCAAAGTAGCCACCTTTGCTGTATTACACCTTTATTGCACACTATTGGCATACTCTCAGTCAGCCTCATGTTGAAGGAGTCCCAGAGGTGTGTAGTACTTATTGGATGCTTTTCCTTTACTCTCTGGTCCATCTTATCCCAAACCATCTCAAATGAATTAGGACTGGGTGATTGTAGAGGCCAGGTAATCTGATCACTCTCCTTGATCACTCTCCTTGTTGGACAAATAGCACTTACATCTTCTTGGAAAACACACAATGGTTCCACTAACTGCAAACCAAATCGGATGGCATGTCACTGCAAAATGCTGTGATAGCAATGCTGGTTAAATTTGCACCAATAAAGCGTCCCCACACCATCATATCTCCTCCTCTATGCTTTACAGTAGGATCCACCCATTCAGGATATAACTGTTCACCCTCTCTTTGTCTAGCAAAGGCATAGTGGTTAAAAAAAATCTCCAATTTGGACTAAACTGAGACCAAAGGACAGTTTTCTACTGATCTAATGTCCAGCCCTGGTGTTTCTTGGCCCAAGCGAGAATCTTCTGCTTGTTGTTCTTCTGAAGTACTGTAATGAATCTTGAATCTTGAATCTTGAATCTAATGGTTTATTTGCACCAATTTGACTATGAAGTCCTGACTCATGCAGTCTTCTTAAACACCAAGAAGCAAATATAGCTACTTCAGGCAATCTAAAATATAGAACATCTTCTAGCTTGTTGAACACTTTTTGTTTACTACGTAATTCCATTCATGCTCTTTTAATAGCTTGGATATCTTCAGTATCAATGTACAATGGTGAAAAAATAAATAAATAAATAAATAAATAAAAATGAAGGAGAGGGTGTGTCCAAACTTTTGACTGGTAGTGTACACTGGTACCCCTCTTTGGTTGATGGTTTTGAGGTCATATTTGCAACCTTGTTTTGGTGTTACTTTTTATTCTTTTTTACAAAAACAATCTAATGCAACCATTGGTAAAATTGCAGTACAGCAACAAAAGCGTGTAGATGACCATTTGTATTGTATTTATTCTCATTTTTAAGACTGTGGGTGGTAGGATCTCTGGTCAATATTCATACGCACATTCACATTAGGTTAATTAGGAACACCCATTAACCTAATCGGCATGTTTTTGGACTGTGGGAGAAAACCTGAGTACCCAGAGGAAACCTACCAAGCACAGGGAGACCATGCAAACTCCATGCACATGGAATGAAAGAGACAGAGAGAGTGAGAGAGAGAGAGCGAGAGAGAGAGAGAGAGAGAGAGAGAGAGAGAACGTTAAGCCCTGCCCACTAAGAAAAGGTTGACTAAGCACAAAGAGAGGAGTCAAATCTGTATGCACAGTGCATTGACTGAGGACTGATGAGCTCTGTTATAGTTACTCTAAAAGCAGCATGGTTTTGGGTCAGTATACTTATACACATTAGCATGTATATATTAAAATGACCAGTTTCGTAATTAGTTATACATGTTTAAATGATAACCAAGGTCAGTGGGATATTCATAGTTAAAAGACAAACAAAACATGATGGTTTATATTGACGTCTTAACCAAAAATAACATCCTTTGAGATATTTAAGGATTTGTCATGTTGATGTCTTCATATGCAGGTGAGAGAAACCCTGGCTGCTGAAACTGGCCTGAGTGTCCGTGTGGTTCAAGTGTGGTTCCAGAACCAGCGGGCGAAGGTGAGCCTCTTTATATGAACTCTGCCCATCATTTTACAGTGTATTACCTACATGAACTCAGTGATGCATATCCTGAGACCAGATAATACCACAATCTGCGAGTAATTCTCCAACCACATCACTAAAGCAAAGCCCTGCAAAGGTACTGCCAAAAGGGAGAGTGCTAGTGGGGATATAGACAGCAAATCTCAACTGTAATCTGCCTCGGGCTTAACCTCTCATTGCATTCCACAAAAAACTCCCTGCAAGGGAAAGAGTGATGCACTAACATCCATCGCATTCTTATGTTAGTGTCTGAAACCACCTTCTAGCTCTGATGCTATCTTCAAAAGCCCCAGGATAATATAATGTATTCAGATAGACGGCTATGTAGTTCAAGTAGAGGTGAACAACAAGGAGCATCAAATTTTTTCAAGTTAGAAAAGACAAAAAAGACAAAGTTGGGATGTCCCGAAGTGTTCTGATTGTGCCTTTATCTGTGTTTTTTCAGATGAAGAAGTTGGCCCGAAGACAGCAGCAGCAACAGGAGCAGCAGAACTCCCAAAGGCTGGGCCAAGGTACAGTACAATGTCCCAAAATGAACCTCATTGTAAATTTGTTTGCATGAAAAAAAAAAAATGCAATTGTTTCAGGATTTTTCAAAGTGATCAGATGGTTCTCATTGGTATCTGACTGGTCATGCCTCTCAGTCACCAGCATCTCAGACCAATAGGGTAACTAGGGGTATTCAGGAGTGTCTGTGGAGGTGGTGGATTCATTTACTATACAAGTACTGTACATTAAATTTGCCTGTATCTTGACCCATCCACCCACCTTCTTCCTCTCAACTGAAAATAATCTTGAATCCCATTTTTGACAAAATGGCATCTCATGTTTCTATTCAGTCAAGCATTGAGGACAAGCTAGTATCTATTTCTGCGTTAGTATTGTTAAAGATCTTGCTGTCCTTACATTACTATTGCAACTCATTTCAGGTCGAGAATCACACATTGACTATTATACTTTATATTAAGTCCTGGAGCCTGTAAATACATTGGCACATTGTTATTGTACTCTCATACTCAGTGCATGTAAACCCTCTGGCTTTATCGTTGAATCTTTTAGAAAACCTGGAAGAAATATACAGTAGCAGTATGCATACCTACTGTTACATTACAAGAGTTAAAAGAGCCTTCGCTCACTTACAGTATTGCTCTCTCTCTCTCTCTCGCTCTCTCTCGCTCTCTCTCTCTCTCTCGCTCTCTCTCTCTCTCTCTTTGCTACACCATTGTTCCTGTAAAAAAAAACCTTGTTATCTTTGTACAGCTTTAGGGTCTTATTACATCTCAACAACACAACTCCATGTTTGCAGAATTACAGAGAGTCAGACTTTAGGGCTGAGTTTTATGTTAACAGTGTGACTACTGGGCTATAACATTGACATTTCATAAATACATGTGACTAATTACATTTAAATGCAGAAAGAATAAATCCAAGCACACTGGTCATGTTGGCAAGCATGTTTTACTCTAAAGCAAAACATAATTAAAGGCATCAGCATAAAGTAAATTTAGATTCAAGATCCCGAGAGAAACAAGGTAAGAAGCGTGCATTTCTGTTGTACAACATGAGAACAGTTCTTTCTCTCTTTACTTTGGGGAAATCCCAAAGCTAATATTGACATTTTACTGCTGAGCAGACCCCCTTGTACCTTCTCGGCTGGAAACTCATAATCTGGAGATCATTGAATCATCTTCAGCTATAAACCAAGAGTAATAATACTTTTATTTTATAGACCAGTGTTAGACTATCCTCATGGTACATCCAGTTATGAGGCTTTATTACAAACTTGGCTGTAAAAAAATAAAAATAATAATAAAAAAAAGGGCACATTGCTAGATTGCTGTCAAGCATCACAACTGTAGAGTCATCATATCCACACATCCAAGTTCATAGTTCCACTTTTTCAAGCTGTGACAGATATGTCATTCAGCAGTTCTTTGGTGTCCTGCAGACGGCTTGACCTCTCTGTCACTTCTGCCACTTTTGTTATTGGTCAATAATCTGTGCCGAAAGTACATTCAGTAATACTATTTTCTCAGAGATATGGTAGAACATGAAAAAAAAAAAAAAAGTACTTATGAAACCACTGTCTTTGCAATGTAAAGGACCCTCATATACAGTATATGTTCATATATACATCCTGCTTCAACATCAAATACTCTCACACCAGAACTTAAGAAAGATGTAATGGAACATTGTGGTGATCTTTGCAAATGAATTTCAGATATTCTTGAAGGAGCTCACCCTTCTAAAGAAAAGATCTGAGATGGTGGGCATTTGTCTGAAAGCCACAAGACTCCTAGCCCTTAGCTCTTGGAGGGATTCATGGAGAATTTCTCATTTGGATTTGTCTGGGAGAATCTTGTTGTGATTCAGTAAAGCATGTTTCTTGTTTGGAAGTGTTTCATGGAGCTCAGCTTGATTTTGAGGGCAGATACTAACATTATACATGAGTCTGTTGAAAATCTCTGTCCTGACAACCACATTACACAATAAACAACAATCAATGTTTTGTATTATCTACAGTAACTGGCCATCTCATTCTCTCTCTCTCTCTCTTTCTCTCTCTTTCTCATTTAAAGAATACCTACAGAAGGAGTTGGTCTCTTGGTTTTGGTCAATCTACAATTCTCAGCACATTCTTATGCTGTTTTTTTTTTAATCTGCTTCCAGAGGTGATGTCCAATAGGATGGAGAACATGATAAACTCCTACACACCACTGGCCTCTGCACAGCAGCAGATGGTTGCCATGGAAAATGGCTACACTGCTGATGCCTTCCAGCAGGGCCTAACCCCACCTCAGATGCCTGGTGACCACATGAATCCATATGGTTAGTAGTATGCAATGTGTTTAGAGCATAGCTTGGCATGGTTCAGAATATATGCAACAAAAAGCATGGAAGTATTCTTTAACTTGAAATCCAACCAATTTAGCACTACTAAAGATTTATAGCACACAAATGACAGCATAAGCCCTTCTAATTTGCATTTGTAGTCCATTTAATGTTCAAATTTTGTAATAAAATGGAGCTAGTGCAACCTGTTTGCCCTACAACGGCCCTTCATCTCCAGTTCCCACACAAACACTAATCTCCTCTATCAGTCAGTGATAATGTGTGCTATTATGCATTATATCATGTTATGATCTGTGGTGAAACATGTAAGGACAACATTGATTAATCACTATGGCTGACTGTTTGCACCAAAAGTAGAGATCAATTTGCATAACATCATCCAATAAAAACACAGGTATTTTGGAGAATAATAAAAAAAATTGTCTGCATGTTTTTGTCAATATAGACAAAAGCTCATAATACCAGAGAAAACTTCCTGTAATTTTTTTATGGCCAATATTCTCAATATTATTAACTCCATGATGAGTGTTGCTTATGTATGTTTGGTCACAGTTAGGCAATGAAGAGGTCCCAGGTGCCTTGTCATCCATTCTCTTTAATGGCAGGGCCCCAATCCCCAGTTTCATCACACTCCAGCTCAGGGTTTATGACGTTACAGCAGGAAACAGGCAGCATTGCCAGCTCATTAAAAAACCATAGCCCATCAACCTGTCACTGTCTTGTGTAATGGTGTCATTAAGATTGGAACTGAGTATTAAGCCTAACTGTGCCCACAAGGAAAATGGCAAAAACAGAAGATTAGCACAGAAGCCAACATAACCGTGTGTGTTTGATTCTGTTTCGTTTAAATGCATTTGAATAGTATTTTAATTTGTTTTTTCATGACAATTACAGTTAGTGATGCATTTGTATTCAATGAATTGATGAAGAGTACAGTAGTCATCATAATATAGAACAAAGCAAAAGAGAAAAGTGTATAATTAAGCATTGGAAAGATTTAGAGCATTATTTAATCATGCTTGAATTTATTAAACACCATCAGTTAACCTCTTGTCATTTTCCACAGGAAACGACTCCATATTCCATGACATTGACAGTGACACCTCCTTGACCAGCCTAAGCGACTGCTTCATGGCTTCTTCAGAGGCAGGCTCACTGCAGGCACGTGTCGGAAACCCTATCGACCGACTTTACTCCATGCAGAGCTCTTATTTTGCATCATGAAAGCCAGTACAGACAGAGAAAACCAAATGTGGTTTGACTTACTGCAACCCACCGCTCCCTTTATTACATGCCTCGGAACCAAGAACTCTCAGCAAAGACCTCTATTATGGACAACGGGCCAAAAAGAAGCCCAGAATATGAACATAGTAGAACTTAAAAACAAGCGTTCTTGATATTCGGTTGTGCAAATTGCAGCTCAGGACAGCTGCTTCTCTGAGGCCGACAGTCTTTTTTTTTTAGAAATGTTTGTACAATGCTTTCACAGAAGTAGCTCGGTTTGTCAACATCCACCAATGGTAGAAACGTTCCACAATTGAAAGCCCTGAAGCCAGAAACCTCAGTCCACAGCATCCTGCAATGGAAGGCTGAAGATCAAGACATAAATCTCACAATGCATGAAGTCATATTCTTTGTGAACATGGCATTGAAAAAGAAAATCTTTAGAAAAAACCTGAAAAAATCTTGTGTTGTTGAGATGTTTAAATGTGATGTTTGGACTCTCTCAGTTGTTTTTTTTTTTTTTTTTTTTAACATTGCATTTTTATCACTTTAATAGATTTAGCTATGAAAGTGGACTTAGAATTTGTAGAGGGAAGAGGAATGTATAGTGTGTGTGTGTGTGTGTGTGTGTGTGTCTGTCTGTGAGAGGGAGAGAATGAGTGAGTGAGTGAGTGAGTGAGTGAGTGAGTGAGTGAGTGAGTGAGTGAGTGAGTGAGTGAGAGAGTAAGCGTTTAAGGTAGTCTCCTCTCTGTATGTGTGTTGTGCTTCAGCGTGTTATAGTTTGAAAGACAGTAAGAGACAGACAGTAAAAGCTCTATCCTTGTGTAAATATGTGTTCCAGAACAAATCAGCTGTGCATGTTCAAATGCAGAACATTCTATTTATTTAACTAAACCATGCTCTTGAAGGTACTTAAGTAACTGAAAAGCTTTATTTAAAAAGGAGAATATCACATTAAGTAGTTCAAGCATTATTATCATGGCTCACACGTGTAACACTTAATAATTAAATATATCCCCCTTTTCAGCTTAGATGTATATCAGCAAATGTGTGCTATTTATTTGTAATATGCCCAGAACCAGGGCTTCTCAACCGGTTCTGGGGACCAACTGCCTTGGCATGAGGATTTCCTAACTGTGATTCAGCTAATTATTGAGCTGTTCATCAGCTGGATCAGGTGCGTTGGCAGTTAGTAAATGTTGGAACACCGTGCAGTTCAGTTGGTTCCCAAATTGGAGGCTGAGAAACCCTGCCCATAGACATTGACTAAATGTATTTCCAAATGTGAACACTGCTAAATTACCAAAGTTTGTTGGTATAATGAATAAACTCTGTTTCTCCTGACTTTCTTACATTCTCAATAGTCTACTGCTTATAGAAAACAGGTAAAGATCATAGTGCATGATCAAATCAAAGCGCATACTTTGTCTGCTTCCTGAAAACACGGACTGTTGGGGTTATATTTGCATTAATGAGAGCTAATTTATTTTATTATTTTTTTTGTGACTGATTAACTAGTAGTGACTCACAACATGTACTTTTATTTAAAAAATAAATAAATAAGCAATGGAACATGTTCTTAGTTTTAAGAACTACTACCTACTACAAGATAGTTTTGATACTAGAAGATTAACTGCTAAGACCATTTAAATATTTGGGTCTTTGTATGAGCTTAGGATTTCCACACGTTTTTAAGTAAATAAAAAATAACCTTCCTTTACTATACTGTACTGCAATAGTCTTAAAATATCGCATGCCAGCATTATTAATATTACACAGAATATTGCATTTTACATTAATATGAAAATTTAAACATGACAAGAGATGATTATTCTATCTATAAATCAGCTGTATCTTTGGAATCTACACTCTTTAGGGTGTTGGGGTGGGGAATTAATTTTTTAAAATATTATTTTTGCATGCGGATTTACATGTTTTGAATTTTATTTGTTTTTTTGTTTTATTTAGTTTATTACACCTGATTTTCTCATTTTATTTGATTAGATGCTACTTTATTTATAGTAGCTATTGCTTGTACCAGCAGTTTCACAAGACCTTTAACCTTTTATTACTTACAGGGGAACTTTATACTACATTCAAAAAGGTGTCTTTTTTTTTTTTTAAATAAAACATTTTGTACTTTAACCCTTTCACTAACAATGCTCACAATAAGTCAGCACCTGAAATATAGTAGTACACAACACAGTTGTACAGAAAGCATCATCATTATCTCTGCCTCACATGGTGCTCCAGTTGGGTTTCATGCCCTCAGTTTATAAACACCTACATGTTGGTGATGTAGATGTTTTTAGCTGATAAAATGATAAAACACTAGGAGCACATAAAGAAAAACACACAACTGTCAGTCAAACAGCAACATACTCAATTCACTGTTTAACTAATGTAATGCCTGGGGAACAAGGAAAGTGCAAGTAATGTGCCAATCATGTGCAGTATAGAACTCAGTGTACAAGCATCTGGAGTCAGTGTTATGAGCTGTGGTTGGTCAGGACTAGGCTCAGCAACCTGAATATACTGAATGATTAGCTTATCCCATTAATAGATCTGTCCTCTCTGATCAAGTTCAAGTCGGCTTTATTGTCACTTCAACCATATACTGTACAGTTAGTACACAGTGAAACGAAACAATGTTTCTCCAGGACCAGGTGCTACATGCAACATACATTTACAACATAGATTACCAGCAAACACTAAACTAGATAACTAAGAGGCCCAGTTAGCCGGCTAGCGGAGACAAGACAGATAGACCTAACATAAATTACAACATAAATTAACAAAAACTAACTAGTTAAGTAAAGACTATCTACAGGTTTTACAGACAACATAAAGTTCACGTGCAAATGTGCAAACAAGCGCAACAACAAAGTGACAGTGCAGCGAACACGACATAACAGAACAGAACAGAACAGAACATGGTGTTGAGGTCGTGTAGAAACTGTAAACATTCCTTAACACAGCAGCAAGAATTGAGGAATTAGTGCAAAAAGTCATCCAGTAGTGATTATTGTGCAAAAGAGATAAACAGTGAAGCGTTTACAGGTTGGTGTGTACGATAGTTTGGTGGTGCAGGTCAGTGTGTCTGCGCTTGTGTTGATGTGTCAGTCCAGTCCCAATATGTTGAGGTAGTTGAGTTAAGCTGAGTGATAATGTGTGTGTGTGTGTGTGTGTGTTTCTCCACAGTCCAGTGGCTTGTGGAAAAAAGCTGCTGCACAGTCTGGATGTGAGGCCCGAATGCTACGGTACCTTTTACCAGGAGGCAGGAGTGTGAAGAGTGTGTGAGAGGGGTGTGTCTGATCAGCCACAATGCTGGTGGCTTTACGGATGCAGCATGTGGTGTAGATGTCTTCAATAGAGGGGAGAGAGACCCCGATGATCTTCTCCGCTGTCCTCACTATCCGCTGTAGGGTCTTGCGGTTCGATATGGCACAATTCCCGAACCAGACAGTGATGCAGCCGCTCAGGATGCTCTCGATAGTTCCTCTATATGGCATGGGCATTGGCATGGGCATTGGCATGGGCATTTTCCAAAACTCAAATTGTGAAAGAGATGTTTTGGGAGAATAATTTTCACACATAAATTGGCCACCACATTTCATTAATACGGTCAAATGAAAGTGTATGTTTTTTTTTGTTTGTTTGTTTGTTTTGTTATCATTTGTTTGTTTGGCGAGTCAGTGTATAGTCAACCATTAGGCTACTGTTACACTGCCAGATAGCCATTAAAAATTTTATTTGATTATAATTACAAATTAGAAAAATGCCTAATTATAAGAAGAATATAAAAAAAGGTTAAGAAATGTAAAGGTCTTTTAAGAATAGGTTGTTTATATAATGAACCTAAAATTGCAAAATACCATTTTTAAAACTATTATCTCATAACAAATTCAACTGTATATAAGGGTGAGAAAAAAAGCTTATATTCAGGAAAGAAAAAAACTTGTATACATTTTTACATTCTAAATTTATTGCTATACATTAGATATTGATATATGATAATATTATTAATATTAGATTAATATAATATACATCATACAATTTTTTTTTTCATTTAGTGCGATGAATGCATCTTCAATCAAATTTCTATCAAAAGTGATACAAGCTTGAACGATATGTGCTGGATGGCTTAATGAAGTGTGGGCTGCAGTCTCAGGAGGTGTATTCTGCAAATGTAGTCAAAAGCACTGCACTTTCATGTAGATAAAAAAATTGTGAAATGTAAAAATTTGAACAAAAATCACTACAAAACAAGTACTAAACCAAATTAATTTACATAATTCCTTATTTATTCATTCATTTATTTATTTGTAATTCTAATTTGTTAGAATTTAATTATTGAAGGTTAAAAATCTGACTCTGCTCCGTACTAGCATTAATGTGTTAGCACGAATTTCTGTTCAGCTGTCCCCTCCTGCTGACTTCAGATAGTATGATTTATTATTTTTATGATTATCACTAAAATGGAGCATTATAGAGATATTATTAATAATTCTAATTTAAATGTCTTATTCCCCTCAAAATTCCCCACTGCTTCTACTGGCTTTTTTTTTTCATAGTGCATCCCAGTGCCATCGCTTCACTAAGAACTGACATCTGGACATCAAGTAAAAATATCTTGAATCTAATCAAATCTATAATTTCTTAATATAAGCTTCTAACAGACTAATTATAAGATTAATGACCCTATTTCTAAACAAATAGTAAAAAAAAATGTATTGGCTGTGAAGCTCCTGAAATTTTTGGATGACACTGCAGTCACCTTCCTCGTCCAGAATGGTGACGAGTCTGCATATAGAAACAAGGTTGAGTAGTTGGCTGTCTGGTGCAGTCACTACGAACTGGAGCCGAACACATTCAAAAGAGTGGAGATGATTGTGGACTTCAAGGGAAACACCCTGTGCTTCCTCCACTCATCCTCATGAACAGCAGTGTATCAGCAGCGGTTTCTGCGCACCACCATCTCTGAGGACCTGAAGTGGGACAATCACACTGACGCCATTGTTAAAAAGGCCCATCTGTCCTGTGCACTTCAATAACTGTCTGGTTTGGCTCAGCTACAAAATTAGACAACAGAACACTACAAAGGATGGATTGGACTGCTGAAAGGATTATTGGTCTCCGTCTCTGGAAGCCTTTGTCGCCGAAACAAATTGCTTGTACATACTTGGCAGTACAGCTCTTTCTCATTCTGATTCTCTGCCAGTAGAAAATAGAAATAGGCCTAATAATCTTATAATTAGTTTGTTATAATCTTATGTTAAGAAATTGTTGATACATAAGATTAATCAGACCAAACCAGCTCTTCCACTGCTGCCAGGTCTAGTTATGATACTTATTTAAGGCAGTTGTTTCAGTGCAGCATGGCCAGTCTAACTGGTCTGAGGCCATGTACCTCCATAGTCAGTACTACCTTTTTCAACAGTTTGTGCTACAATGACTATTCTGTAGGACTGGATGAAATGAGCTAGCTTTCACTCCCCATGTGCATCAGTAAGCCTTGGGTGGCCATGATCCTGTTGAAGGTTCAGTGGTGTTACTTCCATTGACAAATGATTTTTTTGGGGAAAAAACATGCTGCTTGCTTAAATGTTATGCTATGATTATTGTTATTAATAATAATAATATTTATTGCTATTATTATTGGTATTATTAGTAAAATCGATAATATGATCGGATCACTGGCATCAACAATTATCCACAAAATGTATCAAAGATATTGTTCTTCACATGTGTATCTCAGCTTAAAAAAACTAAAACACTAATATCTTTCAGATGAATATCCTAAAACTAAATCTATCTACAGCTCCCTAAGTGTTTCTATCTCAGTCCATTATATCGACATTTTATCATCATCATCTCATCTCATTTTTATCTTGAACTGTACATATTATTTCTCTATTAATGTGTAAACATGTAATGCTCTTTTTTCTTTTAATTATTCATTATAGATTAAATTAACATTCCCCATTTTTCACTCAATTTATTTTACACCTGCATTTAACAAAGAAATGATTTATTTTACACAGTGGCTTGCAAAAGTATTCGGCCCCCTTGATCTTTTCCACATTTTGTCACATTACAGCCACAAACATGAATCAATTTTATTGGAATTCCACGTGAAAGACCAAAACAAAGTGGTGAACACGTGAGAAGTGGAACGAAAATCATACATGATTCCAAACATTTTTTTTTACAAGTAAATAACTGCAAAGTGGGGTGTGTGTAATTATTCAGCCCCCTGAGTCAATACTTTGTAGAACCACCTTTTGCTGCAATTCCAGCTGCCAGTCTTTTAGGGTATGTCTCTACCAGCTTTGCACATCTAGAGACTGAAATCCTCGCCCATTCTTCTTTGCAAAACAGCTCCAGCTCAGTCAGATTAGATGGACAGCGTTTGTGAACTGCAGTTTTCAGATCTTGCCACAGATTCTCGATTGGATTTAGATCTGGACTTTGACTGGGCCATTCTAACACATGGATATGTTTTGTTTTAAACCATTCCATTGTTGCCCTGGCTTTATGTTTAGGGTCGTTGTCCTGCTGGAAGGTGAACCTCCGCCCCAGTCTCAAGTCTTTTGCAGACTCCAAGAGGTTTTCTTCCAAGATTGCCCTGTATTTGGCTCCATCCATCTTCCCATCAACTCTGACCAGCTTCCCTGTCCCTGCTGAAGAGAAGCACCCCAGAGCATGATGCTGCCACCACCATATTTGACAGTGGGGATGGTGTGTTCAGAGTGATGTGCAGTGTTAGTTTTCCGCCACACATAGCGTTTTGCATTTTGGCCAAAAAGTTCCATTTTGGTCTCATCTGACCAGAGCACCTTCTTCCACATGTTTGCTGTGCAAACGGGACTTCTTATGGTTTTCTGTTAACAATGGCTTTCTTCTTGCCACTCTTCCATAAAGGCCAACTTTGTGCAGTGCACGACTAATAGTTGTCCTATGGACAGATTCCCCCACCTGAGCTGTAGATCTCTGCAGCTCGTCCAGAGTCACCATGGGCCTCTTGGCTGCATTTCTGATCAGCGCTCTCCTTGTTCGGCCTGTGAGTTTAGGTGGACGGCCTTGTCTTGGTAGGTTTACAGTTGTGCCATACTCCTTCCATTTCTGAATGATCGCTTGAACAGTGGCTCCGTGGGATGTTCAAGGCTTTGGAAATCTTTATGTAGCCTAAGCCTGCTTTAAATTTCTCTAACTTTATCCCTGACCTGTCTGGTGTGTTCTTTGGACTTCATGGTGTTGTTGCTCCCAATATTCTCTTAGACAACCTCTGAGGCCGTCACAGAGCAGCTGTATTTGTACTGTACATATATATATATATATATGTACTTACAGTGGTGTGAAAAACTATTTGCCCCCCTCCTGATTTCTTATTCTTTTGCATGTTTGTCACACAAAATGTTTCTGATCATCAAACACATTTAACTATTAGTCAAAGATAACACAAGTAAACACAAATTGCAGTTTTTAAATGAGGGGTTTTATTATTTAGGGAGAAAAAAAATCCAAACCTACATGGCCCTGTGTGAAAAAGTAATTGCCCCCTGAACCTAAGAACTGGTTGGGCCACCCTTAGCAGCAATAACTGCAATCAAACGTTTGCGATAACTTGCAACGAGTCTTTTACAGCGCTCTGGAGGAATTTTGGCCCACTCATCTTTGCAGAATTGTTGTAATTCAGCTTTATTTGAGGGTTTTCTAGCATGAACCGCCTTTTTAAGGTCATGCCACAACATCTCAATAGGATTCAGGTCAGGACTTTGACTAGGCCACTCCAAAGTCTTCATTTTGTTTTTCTTCAGCCATTCAGAGGTGGATTTGCTGGTGTGTTTTGGGTCATTGTCCTGCTGCAGCACCCAAGATCGCTTCAGCTTGAGTTGACGAACAGATGGCCGGTAATTCTCCTTCACGATTTTTTGGTAGACAGTAGAATTCATGGTTCCATCTATCACAGCAAGCCTTCCAGGTCCTGAAGCAGCAAAACAACCCCAGACCATCACACTACCACCACCATATTTTACTGTTGGTATGATGTTCTTTTTCTGAAATGCTGTGTTACTTTTACGCCAGATGTAACGGGGCACGCACCTTCCAAAAAGTTCAACTTTTGTCTCATCGGTCCACAAGGTATTTTCCCAAAAGTCTTGGCAATCATTGAGATGTTTTTTAGCAAAATTGAACTGAGCCTTAATGTTCTTTTTGCTTAAAAGTGGTTTGCGCCTTGGAAATCTGCCATGCAGGCCGTTTTTGCCCAGTCTCTTTCTTATGGTGGAGTCGTGAACACTGACCTTAATTGAGGCAAGTGAGGCCTGCAGTTCTTTAGATGTTGTCCTGGGGTCTTTTGTGGCCTCTCGGATGAGTTGTCTCTGCGCTCTTGGGGTAATTTTGGTCGGCCGGCCACTCCTGGGAAGGTTCACCACTGTTCCATGTTTTTGCCATTTGTGGATAATGGCTCTCACTGTGGTTCACTGGAGTCCCAAAGCTTTAGAAATGGCTTTATAACCTTTACCAGACTGATAGATCTCAATTACTTTTGTTCTCATTTGTTCCTGAATTTCTTTGGATCTTGGCATGATGTCTAGCTTTTGAGGTGCTTTTGGTCTACTTCTCTGTGTCAGGTAGCTCCTATTTAAGTGATTTCTTGATTGAAACAGGTGTGGCAGTAATCAGGCCTGGGGGTGACTACAGAAATTGAACTCAGGTGTGATAAACTACAGTTAAGTTGTTTTTTAACAAGGGGGGCAATCACTTTTTCACACAGGGCCATGTAGATTTGGAGTTTTTTTCTCCCTTAATAACGTAAACCTTCATTTAAAAACTGCATTTTGTGTTCAATTATGTTATCTTTGACTCATAGTTAACGGTTTTTGATGAGCAGAAACATTTAAGTGTGACAAACATGCAAAAGAATAAGAAATCAGGAAGGGGGCAAATAGTTTTTCACACCACTGTATATATATATATATATATATATATATAATGTCCATGCATGAACAGCCATGAGAAGTCTTTTCTAAAAAAAAAATTAAGCTAATTTAAAATGCATCCACTTTTTGCAAAAAAAAATACAAATAAATAAAAATAAATAAATGTTTAGTATGGTAGTGGCTTGGGAAGTACACTGACTTTTATGTGCTAATAGACAAGAGAAATAAAACTTTTGTTTGAAATCAGCATATTACTGTCAGTGTATAACTCACATCACCCAAAGAACAGTGGAACAATTGATGCACAAAATGCAAAAAATATTTGAGAACATTCAGTGCTCAAATTTAAGGCATTTCTGCCCCCGGGGTTTGACTCTAGTCACAGCCAAAAGGACTACTGTGTTTACATGCACCAGGTCTTCATGTTGCTAAGTCAGTTTCTTCTTATTAACTTTCAGTAAATTCAGCATAGTGGGTTGTTGAGTGACAGTGCAGATTTTGCATGAATGTAACAATTTCTTGGTCATAAATGTTGACAAATATCCTGCATAGGTGAAGAAATATGTTTATACTGTGTGTTTCTGCCTACTCATCCAAATCCTAAGGATCATACTACCTGGACCAAGAAAGCTGAACTCTGTATTACATAAGAAACAAATCCTTACCGATTACAGCTTGCTTTGGCCTTTAAAAAGCAAAACATCTGTACACATTCCACACGCATGGAAGAAATCAGCATTAAAATTTTAATGTTTTGGTAATTATGTAATCTTAGATTTTATTAAAAAAAAATTTAGGGGGGGTCAGAGGGAGGGGTGTTGTCCCTTTTACACTATGGGTCATCGCATTGAATCATTTGATCCACAAGGTCTTATTAAGGGTTATGGGTCTTTTCCAAGACAGAACACTGGCAACTTTGCAGTGGTGGGACTCAAACCCCCGACCCAAAGCCTCAACCGTGTGAGCCACAACTGCCCCAAAAGTATGGATCATTAGAGTTATTGATAATTAAGGTATTCTAATTTAATTTAGATCATTCTAAATGAATTACAATCCAGCACAATTATATTTTTTCAATTATATTGTGATAATGGTTGGATGGGTTGCCTAGTTGCCAGTTTTACTATTAATATCATATCAGGAAGAATTCAGTTATGAATTGGTAAAAGTGAGGTGGAACAAAAAAGTGAGTGTCAGGATCTTTGAGTGGATTATCAGGTAAGGGTACATTTACCAAAATATATATATATTGAAGTGTAATAATAGTATACTTCTTTCATTCATTCATTCATTTTCTATACCGCTTAATCCTGTGTTCAGGGTCGCGGGGGACCTGGAGCCTATCCCAGGAGACTTCGGGCACTAGGCGGGGTACACCCTGGACAGGGTGCCAATCCATCGCAGGGCACACACACATAAACACACACTCACACACTACGGGCAATTTTTTTTTTTTAGGAACGCCAATTAGCCTAACCTGCATATCTTTGGACTGTGGGAGGAAACCGGAGTACCCGGAGGAAACCCACCAAGCACGGGGAGAACATGCAAACTCCATGCACACAGAGACGGGAATCGAGCCTGGCCGGGGAATCGAACCCAGACCCTGGAGGTGCAAGGCGACAGTGCTAACCACTACACCACCGCGCCGCTAGTATACTTCTTTTAAATGAAAATAAGAAAGGATGTATTTATTAGAGATTTAATTAACAATCATATATTTAGGTATTCTAGGCTTAAACTGAGGAGTATACAGAAAAGTTTACTTTGGCCAATACTTAAGTATATTTTGGCAGACACATAAGACAAGTATAATTAAGTGAACTTGCCTAAAGTAAAGATCAAGTATACTTGTCTTGTTATTTGGGGTGGAATAGTTTAAAGTAAATAGTATATGAGTGGAAGTGAACCTAATCTTTGTCACAGTGTTTTAACCCACAAAAAAAAAAAAAAACAGAAAAGCATATGGATGACTTTAATGAAAATTCTTTATACTGGCTATAAGCCATTACTGTATACATGTGCCTGTTCAAAACAAATTAAATATTGTGGAAAAGTGTGTGACTCAAAAGGTGAAAATCTTCTAGATTTATTAAACATAAAGTGAAATATTTTAAGCCTTTTTATTAGAATAAGTATGGCTTATGCTCATGAGTGTAAGTAAAATACTAGTCATGCAGTATAAATGTGTATTTCTCAGTCTACTTCCATACACTTCACAAACAGTGGGGAAGACAGTTGTCCAGAAGATGATCACCGACGTCCTCTACAAGCAGGGAAAGCCACAGAAGGTCATCGCTGAAAGTGCTGTCTGTTTGCAGAGTGCTTTATTGAAGTATATTCATGGAAAGTTGACTGCAATGTAAAAGTGTGGTAAGAAAAGATCCATAACCGTGGTCATACTATGTGTTTTTGGTGTTTTTGCTTTAAATGGCAGTGTTGGTTATTATATTTTGGTGTCAGTGTAACCCAGGTTTTAAATAAAAAGTTTTTGTCTTTGTTTATGATAATTACACACAATTTGTTTTAGTGTACCTGACTGTTTCTATTTCTAGAAATACCTGTTCTTCTCCTTTTCGAATTCACGATTAAAGATCTTCCTTGTTCACTGCTTCTACTGTATTACTTATAAATCACGTGTATGTACTTCCTCCTCCTCTTTTGTGCAATACTTGTGTGGGAAAGGTGGGTTGCATTTTACCTCCTTATTTATTATCTATATCCATCTTATCTTTCCAATTGTAATATGTGTCTTTCATTTCTTCTCAATCATCAACATGTGCTTTGTTGTTTATTAATGTAAATAAGTTGCTTATTTATGGTGGGAGTAGCTACGTACTGTACCTTAAAGGTTCTGACCATTTAAGCTCTCAGCCACAATGTGGGTTTATATTTAGTTTATATCATATTAGTTAGAGGTAGTTTTGTGTCTCTGTTTTTGTCAGCTATGTTGAAATGTGTTTTGTGATAAATATGTAAATATATTTTTCACCCTTTTGTACAATCTGCCCCTGGAAGAGAAGTTGAAACGAGCAGTTGATCTTGAGCAAAGCTACTCTTATGTCACTGTTTTGTCAGAATAAAGTGGAATTTCCTCCAAACAAGCAACCCAAAGTTATGCCTTTATAAAGGAAATAAGTATAAATATGTATAATCCATTGGCAATGTTTAACTTTATATCTACTTAAAGGTATATGTAACTATAGGAAGTTAAACCTGAAGAGAAATCTAGTATTATATTCATTCATTCATTCATTCATTCATTTTCTATACCGCTTAATCCTGTGTTCAGGGTCGCGGGGGACCTGGAGCCTATCCCAGGAGACTTCGGGCACAAGGCGGGGTACACCCTGGACAGGGTGCCAATCCATCGCAGGGCACACACACATACACACACACACTCACCCAATCACACACTACGGGCAATTTAGGAACGCCAATTAGCCTAACCTGCATATCTTTGGACTGTGGGAGGAAACCGGAGTACCCGGAGGAAACCCACCAAGCACGGGGAGAACATGCAAACTCCATGCACACAGAGATGGGAATCGAGCCTGGCCGGGGAATCGAACCCAGACCCTGGAGGTGCAAGGCGACAGTGCTAACCACTACACCACCGCGCCGCCTAGTATTATATTTAAAAGAGCAAAAATAATATAAAAGCAGTAAACTCCAATTATGATCTTAATGTTTCTTAGATAAAGTTTACGAATATACTCACAATCTAAAACTGCTAAACTTGAAATTTACTAAGGGTGTTTTTGTATTAGGGCCCCAGGATCGTTTCTGAGCACACATGATTCTAAAGTCTGTTTAATTTTGCTCAGTGGGAACACAAGCATTCTGTGCTCAGGAACTGTGCTGATGGAATGAATCAGATATGGAAGTCAAACAAACCTGAACATGAAAGTGAATGCGACAACACAAGTGCCATCTGTCTCCTCCGAAATGGGTCTATGCATGTACAGTAGGATGCAACAATCTCATCCTCTGACCAACACAGTCATAACAGTTAACTTAAAATAAATGTGAATTAGTTGTGTACTCAAACTAACTTTGTGTACTACTTTACTACTCTTACACTTATAAACTAAATCGCAGGCCAATTTAGTTCCAAGAAGTATTGAAACTCACCGTGCTACCAGAATACTATAATTATATTTATATGGGCGGCACGGTGGTGTAGTGGTTAGCACTGTCGCCTTGCACCTCCAGGGTCTGGGTTCAATTCCCCGGCCAGGCTCGATTCCCGTCTCTGTGTGCATGGAGTTTGCATGTTCTCCCCGTGCTTGGTGGGTTTCCTCCGGGTACTCCGGTTTCCTCCCACAGTCCAAAGATATGCAGGTTAGGCTAATTGGCGTTCCTAAATTGCCCGTAGTGTGTGATTGGGTGTGTGAGTGTGTGTATGTGTGTGTGCCCTGCGATGGATTGGCACCCTGTCCAGGGTGTACCCCGCCTAGTGCCCGAAGTCTCCTGGGATAGGCTCCAGGTCCCCCGCGACCCTGAACACAGGATTAAGCGGTATAGAAGATGAATGAATGAATGAATGTATATATTTATATGTAGCATACTTACTAAATAAAATATACTTGGGAAATATACTTGAAGTTTACTTAAAAGTACTTTATAAAATGAACTTCAAGCACACATTTTGGGAAGTGTTGTCTAGTTTATAGTCTGGTGTACAGTAACTAAAATTAGGCAATTAGTACATGGCATTTAATAATTTTCAATCTAATATAATATCTTTGTCTTGCACTGATAGGAAGGCTAAGACATACACAAATAAGTAAAAATTTAGAATGTTGCCTTTACAGTCTCATAACCCGTAAATAAATCTTGTTTTCTGTATCTCAGATTCCTCTGTATGTACAGGCTTAGAGGTGTGCTCCAGCAGCACTTGCCGTCGGCACCTTCTGATCAGATGGCAGTATATCTTTAGTCTTATCTTCTCCTCATCTGCCACTGCAGGTGTTAGTAGGTGTGGTTGTCTATTTTGTCCATGTCAGAGCAGGCCTTATCTGCAGATCCTCTACAGGAACACTTTCATTGTCCCTTAGTTAAACCCAGTGAAAATGGTTGGCACTCAGTTTGACTTGTTAACCTTAAATTAACCTTCCAAATGCAATACAATAGGTGTGATTGAAATTGTTTTTAAAGCAAACACTCGGAAAACCAGGCATACAGTATGATTTTGCCACGGTATACAGTCAACAGAAAAAAAACTATTTGGCATTAGAGTTATAGATGGTTTATCAGAAAATGACTGGTGTACAGTATGTGTGGCTGTTGGGGGCAGCTGTTGGTGAGTGTGTCTATACAGTACATTTACAACATACTACAACAAATATTACAGCTATAATGGTTTTTACTGGTGGTCAGCGAGTTTATGCAAAGTGTACCATTTCTACAATTTGTTAAGAATATGTCTACATTGTGCCTTTGTCAATAGTGTAAATAATACTGTGACATGCTCATACAAGATAATGTCAAATATATCATTCCGAAACCGCTTGTCTATAGAAATAACTAACTAAAACTATATATATATATATATATAAAACTTACTAACTGTTTTAACCCTTTATAAGGCACTCATTTCATGTTTGTAAATTCACTCACTCACTGCCTCACTCTTACTTATTATCTATACTGCTTATCCTGTACAGGGTTGCATGAGGCCTGGATCTTATCCCAATGTCCTCAGGGCACAAGGCAGGATACACCCTGGACGGGGTGCCAGTCCATAACAGAGCACTAACACGCACACACTCACATACTCACTCACACACTATGAACATCAATTAACCAAAGCTACATGCTGGACTGTTCTTGGAAATAAAAAAAAATAAAAAAAACTTTACCAAGACTTTCTTTGACTTTTGTGATTTTTCATTATTATTTTTCATTGTTTTTATTTTAATGCTGCAATGCTGGTTCCTCACCCATCTAGGGCATTAAAAGTGTATACAAAATATAAATGATAAGGTTAAAGGTGACTGATATGCAAAATGTGCACAAATACAAAAATACAGATTTTCTACAAATATGTGTTTTTCTTGTGGTACTGATACCAAACACAGTTACCAAATGCAGTTCTTCATCCGAGTGAGGATAACCCCTTAAAGTGGAAGATTTGCATGTAAAAATTTAATTCCAAGACACCTTACCTTTAATAAACAAATCTGTTTCTAGAAAAAAAAATGTCATTGATTTTTTTGGAATCACCCCCTAACATCAGTTGTCCTACAGGCCTAGAACCTAGAACAAGCCTAGAACTCCAAATCCCAGCAGACCTGATTCCAGTTCACTTGGCTACTGTTTTTGTGAACTATTAGACTTAATTACACACATTCAGTTCACTCCTTCCCCATTACCAACACAAAGTATACACTCTCTGTTGTTTATCATCCAGTCTAAGCCAGTACTGCTGATATCCTTTATTCCTGTTTTTGATCCTGTTTCTGGTTTCGCAGTTTTGTCTATCCTCTAGTCTGCTTGATGTTGTTTGAAGAGTGCATGACCTCTGTCTGTCTCTCATTATTGGTTCAGATCCACCTTTTTGTTTTGAGTGCCTATATTAAAGTTGGTTTGACTAGTATTTTGCTTCCTCCAATCTTTTTGTGATAAAATACTTTGCCGTCTCATGGACAGAGAAGGCCAGCATGAAGGTGGCATCAAATTAGCTGCCCAAGGAGAGAAGATGCTACAGACATCATTCAAATCCAGTGAGTCATCATTCTATTATTTCACACTGCCTGTCCTTCTGTCTTACAGCACTGACTGACTTTGGTGCTTCTGGCAGTTTAATCAAGCACACCATCACTGAAGAGCTCCATCTGACACTACGACCACTTTCATTGTGAACATCTTAGAAAATGCAGTGGGAATTGTATTTTTAAAAAGGTTTGGAGATATGTAGGCCCAAGCTCCATCCAGTTACATTCTTTACTTTTCTTTTCTTTTCTTTTCTTTTCTTTTCTTTTCTTTTCTTTTCTTTTCGACCACAGCTGTGCACAGCTATGATATGGACAACAGAGAGCTACTCACTGTTAAAATAGTATTATAGTAATAGAAGCACTGACTGGAAAGAGAATGTCACACAAATGTTCGTAATATTTACAAAGCTGATTCGATGTCTTGCATCCAGCATCACTCAAAGAACCCTCAAAACAAAAGTACACTGCCAATGGCATGATTTGTAGAAGCAAACTCCTGGGATCTGGACGGAGAGTGCTCCAACATTTTTAAAGCAAGAAAGTAGCAAGAAAGCAGTCTTTGGCTTTCCAAGTCTGATTAATCACGTGGGCCCACATTTCCCCAGCCACTATGCACCTTGGCACTCACAAGACTTCTCAGCTTGTTCAGGAAACATACTGGTGATCCAATATGCTTTGTAACATCAACAGGTTAATCTCATCTTGTTCATTGTGTACTCATGCCAAAGTACTGCATACTCTGCCAGCTGTTAAGCGTTTGCCACTTCCCACACCTCAACACCCCTGCTCACAAACAGCCAATAACTTAAAAAAAAAAAAAAAAGTTCTTCTGCTATACTAAATAAATACTACTACCATGGGCAAAGTTGATATCTATTACGTAAAGCTAATACCCATCAAAGGTTTGCAATGCATTTACTGCGAGAACTGGCCCTGGCATTCCTTCTTATCTAAGATTGAGTTTTAGTTAAATCCAAGCAAGCCTTAATCCTGCTTTCTCCAAATTCTCTGTGTTATATTTGAGTTCAGCCTCTGAAAACTTAATTTTTGCAGGTAATTCATGTTGTCATCAGTAACACAGTCTCAATAGCACCAGGTTCAAATGGCAGAAATGAGAGCGTATCTAATTTTGAACATATAGAGAGTTTATAGATTAATAAAGAACCCCGTCACCAGCTATTGACTGGTTCTAAATATCCTCTTCCCATTGCTTGATATATAATTGGAAAAGTGGCCTGAGAAGGCAAACATTTCTTGTGAATATACCCACTCATATCCTGAACTTTTGACACTTCACACCTTCTGTCTCCAGGTTGTCTGCATCTCTGGCACCTCATAGGAAATTAGTCCTTTAATAATATTTTGTTAGATTAACTTGCTTCTTTATTTTTCTCATGCAGTATAGCCTAGCTCCATCCCATTCCAGATGCTCCTAACCAAGAGAAATCTCCATGTATTATTATATTAAATAGATGAGTGATGGGCTAATTTCTCTTCAGTGGCCTCTTAAGCATCTTAGTTTGATAAAATCAAAGTTCTTAAATTTGTGGTGGAATACTCTGTAGTCCTGCCCTACCTTAACCTTTAATGCTTCACTAAATGAAAGGAAAGTTTTTATTTGCTTTTGATGCATTTCTGCCATGCCATCCTTTAACTATACTGTACAGATATTTGCCAGTGTATTTCATTTGTGTTTTTTCCCCCATTCTTTTAATTACCTGAAACAGAGCAAAACCACATATTCCTCATCCATATTAAGTCCAAACTGAGTAAGAGACAGTCAGGGCCCCTCCTTAGTCTGACGTAATCATAATTCTATAGCCTGGGTCTAATCTTCTGGGTTCACAGCAAGTCCAACGTGAGATCCAAGCCATTGCTCTGCTGTTTCCATCTACATGTTTTTATTGTCTGTGGTTCACTGGTAGCGCGAGTTTTTAACCACTGTCTGACACTTTAAAGTGAGTTGTTGTTGTTGTCTTCTCTTTCTGCTCTCTTTATTTCTGTCTGTTGATCTGCCTGTCTGTCTACCTGCAACCCCAATCTCTGTTTTTGGGTTGTACATGCTGAAGAAAAATGGCTTGATCTGAGTAGAGTAAACAGTGAAACTAGTAGGGCCATTTGTGTAGTGCCTGTGACCGCAGAGGCTTACAAATGCCAGCGTCCTAACCCTAATCAGCTTATGGCTAATTTGGCCGTCCTTTCTCCTCATCTTTCCCACCAAACTATAGACTTAAAGACTTTACAGCTTTATCAGGCTTAACTACTGTATAAAACAGAAATATGACTCATGGCAGGACTTTCGGACTGTTTTGCACACACTGACTGACAAATGTTTTGGGAAGCTGCAACAAAAAAAAACAATTTCACCAACTTAGAGGATTATATTATATCAGTAATAACTTACATTGGCAAATGCATGATATTATTGTCTCCACCATCATCACCACATGCTGCAACCAGAACCTGTAAATAAGCACAGAGGTGCATACACTGCTAAAGTCCCAAGACACCATCTTCAGAACAGGCGACCCATGGACCAGTGATTCCCGAACTTTCCCAGGTTATTAAACATATGCACATGCTCAGAGAATCCACAGAACACCAGAGACACACAGGGCATATGGCAGGGCATCTAGGTTATTACAAACTTCAATACCACTTGCCTGTGACAGTGATGCCAGTCTCCCAGATGTGCTGAGTAGCTTCTATGCTTAGAACAACAGAATGATGTGGCAGTGATGTGACCATCCTTTCACCAATTGACCAGCTGCTATCACTGGCAGGTGGTGTTGTTGTATAGATTGTGATGGCCTGGATGCCCTGCCCTGTGTATGTCGTGCCTATGTTCTGTGGATTCTCTGAGCATGTGCATGATGCCTATCTGGTGACCTGGGAAAGTTTGGCAATCACCGGCCTTTGGGTCGTCTGCTCTGAAGACTGTATTTTACCACAGCTGACCAGACAATAATCAGAGTGTTTTGGGGGGGTGCAGACCAGCTAGCGGATGTTCTCACCGAAATCTTCAACACTTTGCTTTATGGCTACTATGTTATGCTCACTTTTATCATGTTTATTGTTACTATTGTTTTGTAACATTGTATCTTTTTCATTTCAGATTCACACTAGAACTACTGTATGTACTTGTCATCTGCACCATTTTCACTGTGCTTTTTTCCCCCGTACTTTATTGGGCGAAAGTTTTTGAGTTTTACTGTTCACTGCTAATGGTTAAATTACAATACAAGCCACTTGACATTGACTTGACTCATGAAAAGGAAGTGTAAGATCAGATCCTTTATCAACAGTACAATTTTTTAATTAGTAATATATGTGTGACTTTATGCACTCTGCATTCTAACATGTTAAGATACTGCTTTATTATAATGTGCCAAAAGGTAACATAGGTCTAATTTGTAAAGCAGCATACATAGCCACAGTGAAATGGCCTCATTTATTTGAAGAAATTAGCTTTAATAAATTCTCTGTAGCTGTGCATGAAGAATGTAAATGAAATTGAACTATGTTTCATGAGCTTAACCTCGACTCTCCTATATTCATAAATTCATGTGCTACCCTTTAAGAAATCCAGCTCTGGCACATAGCCAGGACTGACTAATACAGTACAGTAGCTTCACTAAGGAAAGGGGAATCTGAGGCTGGAACAGAACTTTCGAACCATTATTGCTTTACATTTTTGTAATCCATAGTTGTAATTTCTTTGTTCAAATTCCCTAAAAACTTTTACATTTTGTGTAAAAAAAAAATGAAACAACAACAACAAAAACTGGAGGATCTGATAAAAAAATAAAACAGTAATCCAACAGTATATCGTGATTAATATCTTAGTACCTGTCAAAAACAAAAGATAGCAGGTCCTACTGCGTATCTAATGCAGCATGGGTTTAAAACAAATATTTATTATTTAAACTTACCTTTATATTGTAAATAGTTTTACTGAATACCAGTTGCCTGCATTATCCCTCTCTGTGTTTATCTTGTTAACCACAAGCCATAATTAAATGGACCATCTATTGTCCATTTGTAAGACCAAAAATGGGTTGCCTTTTAATTATGAGTTTGTAAGAAAACAAATCCATGTTTATATTTGTCAAATAAGTGAATGCAATATCAGCTGTTAATATTTTCCTAATTTAGGAAGCTATTGTAAAGTGATGCTGGTAAACATGCAGCCAGTAAATCGACTGCTTCATCCTTTAATAAAAGCTAAATGCCAAACGCCCTTTGAATAAAAATCAATAAATGAGCATTTATATGACGGTCAAAAACTTATGTTATTTGTGGTAAATAGTTTGTATTGAATGTAAGTTACAATACAGACCTACAGCTGTTCAGGATGTTCAGCCTTCCACAGCCTCAGCTGCACAGATTAAACTCAATTAGAGACCATAGTTTTTGTACTTTGTAAAAATACATTCCATATACTTTAAACATAATAGAACATTGAGCTTCCATCCTTATATATCACCCTTGATAATCTTGACAGCCGCCAGCATAGCCAGTAAATCTCAGGTAGTGCAGGCACGAATGCATTGGTCCACAGTAAATATTTAAGCCAACAGGCAATAACTGCACACCGAAGAAAGCAGAGGTCTGGAATCAGTGTAAACTCTGTCATGTACTTTCTATTTATTGCCCAGACCTAATACCACCAATAAGTGGTCCATTTTCTCCTCTTACAGAAAGCCACTGCTGTCTTGTACTGCTTAACTTGTCTCTACAAATGTCATCCTGTTTAAAAGTTGTAATAATTATATAGTGCATTCAAAATAAAGGAATATATTCCTGTATATTTTATGTTTGTTTGAAGGATGGATTGAAGGATGTTTAATGTCTAAATGCAGATTTTAAAGAGAGAGAGAGAGAGAGAGAGAGAGAGAGAATCCACTAACCAACTCGTTAATTTCACCTTCTTATAGCGTTTCTGTTGACATTTTGAAGCCAACACGCACTCAAAATAGTGGAATTATTTATTAGTGAGTAGGGTAAAATGGCTAATCGTTACAGTTTATTTAGCCATGCCTCCCAAGTTGATTGACCAGTCTTTTTTACTGGCTCATTAGTCATGTGACACAGGGTTGTGAACTGTTTTCCCAGTGAGAGGGGCTCATGTCCAGGCCAAACACTAAAAAGGATTAACTCCACACAATCAATGAGAAATAACAAATCTGCCAAAATCCAATTTGCTAACTTCTCAATTATTTAAGTCCTTGTGCATCTCTATGGACCACTGCTTAGCTTTTCTCTCCCAGTCTGGCTATTAAATGCTTCTTTAATTGATCTAACAAAATGACAAAATGGTTTGCTTTGGGGATTAGTGTAGCCAGCTGACCTTGGGTGATTGACCTGATAATGACTTGTTTTCATTGGATAAAATACACAGTGCTGTAACCCTGTCACCTGCTAGACCCAGCCTGACCCCAAATGAAAGGTTAGAGGTTGGGAGTGACCGTATGCAAGCATCAAGGGGTACTGTGTAGCTTTAATATGTACATTTAACCTAAGGATGTGTTTTTAAATAAATGCCCCATAAATTGCATGCAAAAGTTGGATGTTAACCTACAGGTATTTTATTAAATAATCATGAACATGCATGTCAATGCAATATTGAGCTTTTGTTGATTTATTTGTATTGATCTTTTTTTCTCGACCAGAATTATTATACATAGATCATTAATAGAAGAAATCAACAAGAATTTGGACAAGGTTTAATTTATTTGGGGTTTTCTGATATCAACACAGGGTGAAAATGATAAATAAACTTAAATTATTATTACTGAAAATACTGAAATGTTTTTAATTTGCCAAGCCCAAGGCGTCTCACACACTGTAAAAAAAAAAAAAAAAAAAACGTTTAAAAAAACGGTCAAATGACTGGCGGCAGCGGCTGCCAAACAAAAACTGTAAAATTACGGTAAAATACTCTAGTTCATATTATGCTCAAAAACATAAAATTTACAGAAATTATTTTGTCTTTTATAGAGAAACACCGTTATTTTACAGATTTTTGCTACATTTATACAATTAAAGACTTTCAATAAAGCAACAGCACTATAAGTTTAGCAGATAAAACATTATTTTAATAATTTTTCCTAAATTTATATGATTAAACACCTTCATTAAATGATCAGCTGTAGAAGTTTAGCAGTGAAACACCATTATTTTACAAATTTTTGCTAAATTTATACGATTGAAGACCTTCAATAAAGCAACAGCACTATATGTTTAGCAGTGAAACACCATTATTTTACAGATTTTCCCCCAAATTTATATGATTTAACACATTCATTAAAAAAGCACTATACGTGTAGCAGCAAAATGCTTTTATTTTAGTTTTTTCCAAATTTATTACAATCAAACACATTCAATAAAGCAAAAGCATTAGGCATTTAGCAGGGAAACAGTTATTTACAGATTTTTCCTAAATTGAAGATCAAACACCTTAAAATAAAGCAATAACACAAAAACCCTGATATTTAACAATTTCTTTCATAACTTCCTATGAACACATGTTCAATAAAGTGTTAACACAAACTCAAGGTTACGATATTTGTAAAATAGCCTGTAGAACTGTGACACAGTATAGTACAGGTATGATGCAAAATACAGTAAAAAAGTTCAGTTTTATAGCATTACAGAAAAATCCTAAAATGAAAAACAATGAAATATTTAGACTATTTTGCTATAACAGTGGAACATTCTCTCTCACAAACTTAAACATTGCTGTGAAATATCCTTGACTAACAACCTATGAAGAAATGAACAATTTCAAACAATATTCTCAATGTTCCAATTAATGTTGGATTGGAAACTTTATTACAAATAAAGTACAATGTGGTCCCCTTTTTAACTCTATTGTTCTTATATAATGTATGTGTACAAATAACTTAAACTTTTAGTTCAGAATCCTAATGTCTTAGTGCAACTAAGTCAAATCTAAAACACACCAAAATGGCAAAATGGACGGTCCAGTGTATCCAAGAAAGATCCTCTTCCAAACAGGCAGTACACAACTGGATCCTGGGTGGATTGGAAGAGAGAAGAAAAGAACACATTAAAATATTGAGCTTTGTTTACAGCAACAACAATAAGAATTAAAATAACATTGAAAATATCTTACCGTCATTGTCTCTTGAGCTTGGAGGTATTTTTTCTCCCACTGAAACACGATGTGACATTTCAGAGTCTTCTCCTCTGTCCCTCAGAGACTGCTTTCCTCCTCACCTGTAGCTCAGCAGCGTGTCTTCACTAACAGAAACCGTTTACCGGCTGCAGCGTCACACCACCTCTGCTCGCGCTGAACATTTGAAGGACGCTTGTTTCCCATTGGCTGGTTCATATCACGTTACGTCTGTGTCTGATACCTGAGCAATAAACGTAGGCGTATTTCGCATCAGGTCCCGCCCTCACTCGCGCGCTTATTTAAATGCGCCAGTAATGAAGCGGTAATTAGAATATCTCCGCCTCCGGCTGCTGATCAGTCAATCAGACACAAGATTAGAATGTTCCCGCCTCCAGCTTCTGATTGGCTGTGACAGTTAAAGCGGAGAGTTTGTGGAGTTTTCGCTAACGTTTTTGGTAAAAATAAATAAAAATAAATAACACCACGTTCCCCTCATACATATCAAAATGTAACTTAAAGTGCTGCTTTAAAAAGCTACACAGCATATACATTATCCTTGTGTCAGAATATGCAGGTGTAACAGGTATGCCTTTAAAACAGTATTTTGTGATTCCACTTGCCATGACCATATTTGGATTTCCTGTGTCCTCATGCTGTATTGGGGAGTGGTAACCTTTAACCTCTTCCCAGTCTGCATGTGAATTCACAGCGGTAGGTCACAAAAGTTTGGTAGTGATTTAATTAGATGTTTATTTCAAATAACAGATGATTTCACACTATCTACCTGTGTAATTGTGATTATAAGTCCCCCAGTGATGTACACATGTGTATTATCAGTCATTTTGTTTAATGAATATTATTTTATATGATTTCACGTCGCACATTGATGCCACGCGCTGTTTTAATTTACATTTACATTTACATTTAGGCATTTGGCTGACGCTCTTATCCAGAGCGACTTACATTTTTTTATCTCATTATACATCTGAGCAGTTGAGGGTTAAGGGCCTTGCTCAAGGGCCCAACAGTGGCAACTTGGTGGTTGTGGGATTTGAACCTGGGATCTTCTGAACCGTAGTCCAATGCCTTAACCCCTGAGCTACCCCTGGCCCCAGGGGTTTAATTGCTGCAAAAGTCCTCAGGTTGCCTGTTTGTGTTGTCCAGATTCAGTAAACGAGGACATGATGGCAAGACTGTCGGTGTATTGAGGTTTTTCGCATGACACAACGCAGATTACACACCGCTACACATTAAGAAAGCTGATGGCTAGAGAAGCATCAGTCTCCTAAAGTCTCTTCACATTCTTTGAAGGCATGAAGCAGATACTATAGCCTACATGTAAGTGATAATGTAAGAATAATTTTTTAAGTCATGAAAAAATGCTAAACTTGCATCTAGAACTTAAATGTCAAAGTTTAGACATAAAACTAATATGATTTACCTCAAAATTACAAAGCAAAAAAATTAATTTTTTGTTCAATTACAATTTATTATTGTAATTTTACATAAAATTATACGTAATTTACAAAAACAGAAAAAACACAGTAAAAATAAAATGGTATATTTACTGTTAAAAAATGTGAAAAAATATTGAAATAATACTTAAAAAAACGTCGACTTAGTAATTTACAGATAATGTCTGTAATTTTACTGAGATTTGTATGTAGTTTTTAAAAAAAGGAAAACTACTATAAAATTTTAAAGTTATTTTCCGTAAAATTAGGGCTTTTTTTACAGTGCGTACCTGTGAGTGATCATGAATGGATATAGCTGATAGCTTCTCTGTACCAACATAACAAGGGTTTCTTTGACAGCATTCATTAGATTGACCAACACACATTACAATGAGAGTATTTGGAGCTCGGTGCAGATCAGAGAAAAGGTATGGTAGGTTCACATGGATTGTCAGGAACAGATCAGGAACCACCAAGGCATAAACCTGACATGAATTGGAAGCTGATGGATCACCGCTGTCGTCACTTGGGTTTTACATACTGTAGCCATGGACTGGATGTTTGCTGTCCAAAACTTAACCCTTTGCTCTAAAATCACCGCCTTCAAAAAAAAAAAAAAAAAAAAGCCTTCTGAGTTTTGCTGGCAGTAGAACTGGTGCATTGTACAAAGTGGATAAGGTAATGAAGGAACTATCTCAGAATTATTCAGCTGAACTTTAAATCAACATCAAGACACTTTTGTCATCAAGACAAAATTAAGTGTTCCAACAGGAGCATGACCCCAATTACACATCACAGCTTTCCATGAAATGTAAAATGCCAAACTTAGCTTTTAGACAGTGATTAAAATCTGTGCAGGATTCAAGTAACTTCCAGTTCTGATACGGAAATTTGTCAAATATCCAAGAATTCTTCCAGAAGCTTGTTGATAACTACCAATTTCTTTTTTTTTTTTTTTTTTTATGATGAAAGAATTGTTCAAAGTCTCCCTACAACATTACATTTACCAGCCACCACTGACTTTTACCAGACACCACTTCTCTGGCCAGGAAACAGAGAAATTCACACCACACGTACACCAAACACATACACACAGCACACATGATGATGTCTGATAACCTGTCTTTGTTTATTGTCAACAACAAAAAAGAGGTTTATATGTTTGGACAAACGCCTGCAGTCATGTACATTTGTTTAACCAAAGATCAAAAGCCATTATAAAATGTTCTGCTAAAATTCAGGAGAAAACAGAGAGGAAGTATAGATGTCTCTCCAGTGATGAACCAGGAAGTGAGAGACATGGAGACAGAATTAGGTGTTGATACATTAAAATCAAAAGCAAGAGAAAGAGATATAAGAGATAGACATGGGAAAGTATACACAGTGTCAGAAAAACATACACATAAGCATCTCCTCCTTAAAGTGACTCTAGCTACACAGCAGGAACCCTAACGTTGGATGATATTGTAGTATAGTTGTAATGATGTTGCATGGACACCCACCATCAGAACAATGTTGGGACTTATAATTCCAGTCAGAGATTGATCAGATCAGAGATTGGGGAGGACATATCTTAGTAATATAATTAAATCTCGGTTAAATTTTCCTTTGGAAAGGTGCATCTTCCAACTGACTGTATTGTAATATGTGGTGTACAAAGCCCCCAAACTGTCCATTATCACAGAACAGATATCAGACTTTAAGCAGTTTTATTTTTACCCTTTTGGCTGTATACATGAAACTCCATCCCAAACTGGCATGACATTTATGTTTATGATGATTGCATGTCAAATTCTGACCATAAACCTTTAATCTTCCTCATTCAGCCTAAGGAATTTTAGCTACTTTTAATCACTGGTTTAACTGAATTGAATCCTGACTTTTATTCCCTGACTCTTGACCGACCCCCTCATCTGTCCCCTCATTTCAAATAAAACTTACATTAATAGTTTATTGACATTATTTATTAATAGTTTATAGAAGGTTAGAACATTTAGATTTTTTGATGTCTCCTCTCAAATGCCAGAGTTAATACTTAACCATCATGTCAGGTGTGAGAAACTATAACTTTTTCTTAAGACTGGTGGTAAGGTTAATGGTAGCACTTGCGGAACAACCCATTTCTCTTGATTTGGCTTAACAAAGATAGATTTTGAGATTAAGAGGTTTGAGCTAATGCAATGAGTTTAAATAGCCTTCTGGAGCCTGTCTGTGACAGAAGGGTAATCACTGAATATGAGAAGACTTTAAATTTGTATGTCTGTCATCTTATTAGCATTACAAAATTTAATAATTGTTTTTACTCAAATGGATTATGGCTTTCCTTGGCTTGAATGTTCTTAAAAATCCAGTGAAATTAGCTTGAAATATCAAAAATGGTTTGTGTTAATTGGATAATTCCATGAATTAGACACAATTTAGCCCTTAACTATTTTATAGCCCCTAACTCTTTAAAGATAAAACTACATTGTCTGACCAAAAACAAGAAAAGGTATAATTACTGAAGTGATTAATATGTTTCAGCTGGCAGCAATTATTTTAACCCTACCTGATGCAGTACTTTCTCGTTTCGTAAAGGGTGTTGGAAAAAGTATCTTGTGGTCGTATAAATAAATATAAAGGGTCAAATGAAGCAAAGAAAACAATTAAGTAGTTTGATGACATAACTTGAATTGGGTCAAGAAATAACTGCCCAGTGCTTGATTAAAACCTGGATGGATAGTGGTGAATTATCAACTAAATCATGCTATCAAAATCATAAACTTTCAAAAATTACATCACTTAAATGCTGGCTGAAGTTGCATTGTAAATATATATATATATATATATATATATATATATATATATATATATATATATATATATGTACAGTTAAACTAAGAGTGTAGTAAAAGTAAGAACATTTCCATATGCGCAATATGACAAGAGCTCTTGGTAGGGATTGAGAATAGCTCTGTGGCCATAAGAAAACCACTTGTTAGTGAAGCAAATCCATAAAAGGCTTGAATCTTCTAGGAAGAATAAAAATTTGACTTTAGAGCAATGGAAAAAGTCTAGTTGCAGAGTAATAGGCATGCCAGGATAAGAAGGGAAGCACATAACATGATGCATACAGTAATATGATGCACAGTGGCCATGGTACTGTACAAGCTCCTGATGGCAGTGTTATGCTTCAAATGGTCAGATCTAGACTTTTAGATCTGGACTATGACTTAGCCATTCCAACACCTTGATTTTTTTTTTTCTTCAGCCATACAGACGTTCAAATATGAACATGTGAACACAGAAACTCAGTGTTTGATGGAGGAGACTGGGGAAAGCATAGCTGCCATCACACAGTGATGGACTTGGCCCTCTATCAGCAGTCCAGTGTAAGCAGGTTTCATGTGTCCACCATGGTGTGTGGTGATGTGTTAGCAGTAGCCCTCATCCGGCAAGGCTATGTGTCAATTTGTGTTTGTGTTGATGTATGGGCTCGTGTGCTAGTGTGTGTGTAAGTTCATTTAGTAGCTTGAATTTCAGAGCAGGAAGGCAACGTTTCTAGAGCATGGCACCTCAGATACACGAGGCTGAGGAATTACTGCAGACCCAGGACTGCGTGTGGCCTCCATAAGGCACTGAGAGCAAGAGTTTTCCTCTAGTTGCCTTGCTTTTCTCTCAGCCTTTCATCAAACAGGGTCCCCCACCTTCCCACTGAACACCACTGCTTACTTCCTTTGCTGAAAAGAGTGAACTGATATGCTAACACAAGCGTTAAACACCCAGTGCTAGTGGAGAAAATGAATGGAACCTATGTTACACCTGTGTAAGTTTGGTGAGGTTTCTTCAGCAAATCTTTTTAAATGTAGAGACTTATTTATGAATTTCCTGGATTTTTTTTTTTTTACTTCATCAAAAATATGCCCTGTCATACAGTATGGTATTATAAAACTATACACAATTATTACACTAACATTATTTTAATAGTTATAAAACGTTTCTAATATTTTAAGCATTTTTAACACTATCCACAATCATACCTACAATTATAGCACAGTAATATTTTAAACCATACAAATGATTATAACAGCTTTACCCTAAACCCTTTCTCTAATTTTCCTGGCTGTAATATCAGTCATTAACAGAAATGACATGCATGATACATTTCTCAAACCTGAAAATAATATTCTGACAAGGTACTTAAAGGGTGAAGGAGAGGAGACTAGACAAAGGCAGCAAGCCCTGACAGAAATTTAAGTTGTGAGCCTTGTTGGAATTGGTTCCTGATTGCCTGAAGCCGAATCCAGCTGCCCACAAACTTCTCTTCGCCAGTGGTTGTGTGCTTTGAAGGTATTGCATGTCATTTCTTGCCTCCTGACATCTCTGGGAACATTCAGTCCTCTATATTTTTCATTTTTTTCTTTTCTCTGTGTCACATACATGCACATACATACATGCACTTGAGTGGGTGTCAAGATCTAAGACAGATAATGGTTACTGCAGGAAATATGAAATTCCACACAAAAAAAATTATACTGTACATAGCTGTTTAGGGTTACATGAGCCTTTGTAGCTGTGTAGCCCAATGATATGTAAGGTTAACTGCATAAATTAGGGTAACAAGTATATTAACAATGCTGCTATGCCTGAGTAACATCCACATGGTACCTGATAAGCCAGTGACTGTACACACACACTCACGCAAATAGTTTCAAGTTAAAAGATGATAATTTAGCAGGGTAACTTATACAATTGTAGATATTCAGATGATTTAATTTCTATGACATTGTCATGAAATAAGGTTCACCAGAGTATATTATAAAATATATGACAAGCAGCATATATATAAAAAAAATTATAATAAAATGAGTGAATGAATTTACAAATTAATATTTTCAAGACAGTTTTGTCTTAAATTAGTCCATTACATCAATAGCAGTGCTTATCAAATATACAGTGGTGGCCAAAAAAGTTAAAAGAACATCTGCCAGGTATTGTAGGTATATGCACAGGTTTTGTCACCTTTCAATCTTTCTGGCTAAAGAGTTGTACTAATTAGAATCAGCTGATTTAGTTAATGGATGGAGCACACACCTGACTAAAACTAGGGAACTCTCAAGTAAATTGCTAATTTAGGTGGTAAATTTCTGTACAGGATCTTCAGGAAGCAATCAAGCAGGCATGGATTGTGCAAGTAACACTGCTGATATCTTTCTATTCAGCAGTATCATATCAAGTATCATTGATATAACACTGTTGAACTCTATGCCCAGCCAGATCCAGCAAGTTTTTAAGAATAAAAGACTTCATAATAAGTGTGTATAGCAATATAAATATGCAATGATCTTTATTCCCAATTGTTTAAAAAAAATTGGGAATGTCATTAAAACACTGGATTTCACCTTTGTTTCAGAAATTTTGTCCACCTCTGAAAACACTATAACATTTAACTAAACATTGCAAGCTTACAGTATAAAATAAATAGACTTAATCTTCTACATGATATTGGCTATTATTATATCCAGATAGTCATTGACTGATATGTTTAATATTGATAAAACATAAAGAACATTTCCATTGTTTGTAGTATAATCCTATTCCACTTAAGAATCAAATTTGGCACTTTATATATTTGTTTGGAAAAGAACTGTATATGGAGGCCAAAGCTGAACACACTTTAATACAACCAGGTCAGTGAGGATTTTGTTGCTATTATTATTTATTATTATTATTTATTATTATCATCATTATCGTTGTTATTATTATTATTATTATTATTATTATTATTATTATACTGAATAAGTAGTTGGAGTGAAGATTAACGATGTTGGATTCTCACAGGCCCCGAACATGGCATAATTGCAGCATGACAGCTATTGGAATAGAGGCACATTAATAGTTGCTAGTTTTAATATGATCGTACTAAAATTGCAAATTGTTCATATTAAATGAAGCACACAGCTTCAGACAGGTGTCACCCATCTTTAGCGTTTATTTTCCAGCTTACCTCTGTGGGTGATGTCATGGTCTCCTAATTGAGTTAATGAGTGATAGGGAAGGGGTGAGTATGGTTGAACATAACTTGTGTTTAAATTGATCTCACATGGTTAATCATCTCAGCAGGAGGAGTTGTTCTCTGAAACAATAAACTAATCAACCCAGAAAATTCACTAGCCACTCATATTACTGGAAAAGTAATGCCCAATGGGATTTAAGTGGTGAAGGATTCCTTAATGGGTTTTGGATACAAGGCCCTTTATTTTTATCGCTCATGTGCTGATAGGTTGACATAAAACAGGAAATGTCCAGGCCTTTATATATAGCAACCAGTTCTCAACTTTTCCTGCTAGGCACTTGATAATGTATTGTCCTTACTTGTTAACTGATGATTTGATGGAGAATAACAGGATCAGTTCTCATACATTTCACAGAAGATATTTTGCTGCTTCATGTTATTGTTATTACTGTTATTATTATTATTGTTGTTGTTGTTGTTGTTGTTGTTGTTGTTGTTATTGTTAGTGGTGGTGGTGCATTAGCATTATTATTGCAATAATATTATTATGATTCTTTTTTATCTTCTGAAAAACTATTTGTTCCTTTCTTTTATTTTTGCTTTTTCAACCACGGATACACCATATGAAAAAAAGATCTGGCAAACTAGGTGGTAATGTGTTCTGTTTTAATCCATTATGTAAAAAGAGTACATAAATAGTTTCTATTTGTGCATATTTTAAGAATTTATTCGTGTGTACATTTTATTTGAACTATACCGTACTTGTAACAAGACAGTCAGCTTTACAGAAATCTAGATGTAGATCCCATGATCATCCCGGTGACAACAGACTTTTTCCAGTGAGGAAACCAGAGGGAGAATCTCAGTGTATCAATGTGAGACGATCTACAAAAGCAGGCAAGAAGCAAACACAAATAAAGCATCAAGAAGAAGTAGACAGAACAATTCTGACTTGAGAATTGATGAGAGAATCCTCAAAAAATATATGTGCATGTGTGTCTGTAGATTATCAATCAGTAGTTGAATAATAAAGGAAAGGATCAGTTAGAAGCCATGAATACTCCTGAAGACTCCTCTTTGGGCAAAGTGTCATGGATGAGGCTGATACTGGACTTCAAGAAATCATTTTCAAAAAAAAGTCTGCTGGAGACAGCTGTCTAAGAATACTAAAGGCAAATCATATGGTCTACAAAATACATAGCGACCAGCATTAAGTTAGGGATACTTTTTGTTTGTTTGTAAACAGATCACCTTTACAACCGATCTTAATATTTTCTTTAGATACTATTCTTTAGATCGTTTTACACTATATTCTATTTCTATGAATTGAACATTCATATCTGTCTTGAATTTGTTTGCATCCCTGTGACACAAATCAAGATGCTCTGAAACACTACTCAGCTTTAATATGATAACTTGACAGTGCCTGTATTTTATAAAATACGCTGTCTAGACAACAATGTTGTAGCAGCAATTTCAGTCAAGTAAAATGCTGAACTTTCACATCTGTCGTCATTTGTATAAAATTTTTTACTGTCTATTACATTGCTTCTTATTTATTTTATTCTGTTTTACTCAAATTCAATACATATTTCTATGAGCCCTATAATATTGACATTATCTGCTTTTAATTATGGTTAACCGTGTTTTTTTTTTTCAGTATGTTTTTTCAGATACTTTCCATAAATTTGTAGGAATAAGTATACTTTTTTTTTTAGTAATGTTTTACCAGAGGAAATTTTGTTTTCTATTATCATTATTATTATTATTAAATAATTAGCAAACAACTATTTGTCAATTTTGGACACAAAATCAATACTGCAAGGTATGTTATTTGGAGTTCATCATATGATTCCATTTCATGTTTATATCCCGCTAACAGTTCTATTAAAAAAAAAAACTAGATTTTTTTTTTTTTTTTTTTTTACATGTACTGTATGAAAAATAGCTTCAGGTTACTCTGGTTTCTGATTTGACTTGGCTTTGTCAATAGTGTTTGGTCTTGTGCTTGAACTTATAGGCATAATGGCTCAGAAAAAAAACAGGTCTGAATGTCTTGGATTAATTAACACAAGAAAACTCCCACTTTTTAGGAGGTAAGCCACGGCAGAAGCTAATGTTTTTCCAGCTCTCTGTTCCACAGGGATAGGTTTGCACTCATCTTTGATAGTTAACCTGCCCTGACCTCACACCACACTGACTCCCACACCATCGCTTCCCTGCTTCTTATTAGAGCCTGTCCACATGGCTGACTAACTCACACACACACACATACACACACACACAAACTACACACACACACTACACACACAAATGCACAAATGGCCATTCTGAAGGTGTCGAAATTAACCCTATAATCAAAACTCCTCATACACAACAGTCAGGTTTCTGCTCAAATCCTTTTTTTTTTAAACCTAAATACCTGGTAGATAATATTACAAGCAATTTTTAACTTACTTTGTAAATGTCATGGTCTTGGAGTCAGAACCACATCAAGTTGAATAGTAAAATTACCCCTCTAAAATCCCTCAACTCACCATGCTAACAATTCAACCTGAAACAAACAAATAAAAAGTAATTGTACGGTACAGAACAATCCAGTCCTCACTGGGCACCTTATTGATATTATGAGTGAAGCCATGCAGTTTTACTATCCACATCTAATTGACAAACAATCATTTGAATATTCCAGAAAATATACTGCCCTGCTGCAATCAAATTGCATATTAAAGTCATATCAAATTAGACGTTTACTTATGAAGATGTTTTTGAGAAGTGTTACTCTGTGTTGCGTTGCCTTTGTGCATCCACGGGTGTGCATCGTCACAACGTAGACTCCCAGCACCATTTAAAGTCATTGTCCATTACAAATTGCCTCATATGGTGGTGGTCATTGAATTGAGAGCATCCATTTGCAGCAGGGCTTGAATTCGATGAGTGCCATGGCCTGCATTTGTCAAGCAGCCTCTCAGAGACACAATAACTATTGCACTGAGAGTAGCCTTAGGCTTAGCCATGGGGGCATTCTAACTAAAGGACACCAGGCAGCCACCACCTGCATCTCTGATTCCCTATGGAGCTGTCTGACAAACACACATAAACACACACACACACACATATATAAACACACACACACACAGTTATTGTTCATCATCTATCAATTTTACCAAAAAGGATATGGTCATTTGCCATCTTGATTTCAGCACATGCACACACACACACACACACACACATATATCCATCCATCCATCATCAACCTTTTGCCATTGGTTTTACCTCCAACTGCCTTAGAACCCGGTGGAGAACCGAGACCTGGCAGCCCTGATGCTGATTTTTAACAGCTGATGAATATCTTTGACACAAACGTTTTCAAATTTTTATAACATTTACTATGAATAAAACTAACTGTCTAACTAATTTATATATCTACATGCTATTTTCTTCTCAGATCCTTTTCTGCCATTTGAATATCTGCAATTAAATAATAGGGTTTTTTTGTTTGTTTGTTTGCTTTTTTTATTTAGTTTTGTTTAGTTTTTCTTCAAAAACAGAGCCTGCTAATATATACAGTTGTATACATTTACTTTATCTTGTTAGAAGCGTAAGATCAATCGAGGCCAGAATTTATTCTACGCCTGTTCTGGCTGCAAAGGTTAGTTTCTCTGTTTCTTTATTTTATTTTATTTTATTTTATTGTTTTTCAAAATAATTGTAAAAGCATTTTTTAAGACCTTTAAAATTATACACATACTTTTATTTAATTGAATAACAAATTAAATAGACATATTTTTGTCTACTTTATTTGATTGTAAATTCTACATTTTCTTTTCAACAATCTGTGCTATTAAATTACAGGTCATGATTTTAAACCTGAGCTGAAATGGTGTTAGAGGAGGTGGTGAGGACTGAGAGAAGGATGTCTTCTTCTGCAATGGACTTTAATTGATCCAGATATGATTAAAATGTGCCTCAGTCAGCATGGATTGTGTTAAGGGAGTCTCTCGGACACAGGGAATGACATGTGTCCAATCTAGTCAACATCAGAGCTGCTACTGTCTTGATTCTCCACCATCTCTCTCTCTCTCTCTCTCTCTCTCTCTCTCTCTCTCTCTCTGTCTCTGTCTCTGTCTCTCTCTCTGTCTCTGTCTCTCTCTCTCTCTGTCTCTCTTTCATGCCTTTAAGTATTTCTGGTGAGTGACAGCAACTTTAGCTTAATTAATGCAAAACTACTTTGACTGTCTATCATTTTGAGTGGCAGATGAATGTTCAAAGAGGAGGTGCATTGCATGATTAGGGGTTTTGCTGTTTTAGTCTTTTTTCCACTTCATAACCTTATGCAGTTTAATAATGAAGGCATGATCATTTGCAAACCATTGTGAATGTTATTACATATTTTTAAATACTGTGTATAAGTCATGTTGGGATACTGTAGCTTAAGGTAGAAGATAAACTTCACCACCAGTTCACTATACTGCAGGACTGCAAGTCTCTCAGCTCAATACTGCCCCCTACACGTTGATGTTTGTATGACCTTAGGGACATTAAAAAAAGTGTGTGTGTGTGTGTGTGTGTGTGTGTGTGTGTGTGTGTGTGTGTGTGTGTGTGTGTGTGAAAATAAGAAACCACAATTTACTCCAGAAAACGTCTGGAATGTCATCAAGAATAAGATGGTGGTCACAAACCATCAAGCAAAGCTGATCTGTTAGCTTTTTTTTCTTTTTCTTTTTTTGCAGAAAGGGTTGTATAAAGTTACCTAACAGCAATGTGGAAAAACTATGAAAACTATAAAATCGTGGTTATTTCATGTTATTTTTGTGTTAATAACAAATTATTTGCATTTTGTTTTATCTGAGTTATTAAAATATCTGCAATTACAAGTGTTGTGATATTGTAACTTCCTTTAAATATACACTCTAAATAACAATAGTTATATTTTGAATTTAGGAGGAATATTGTCAGCAGTTCATAAAAAAATTAAACAAAACGTTTCATCTCACCAATACATATACAGTACGTATAAGAGAGGAAAAAAACATTCACCTCTGTGTTAATTAATATTGCTTTACGATTGAAATTAAATGAAATTAATTAAATTTATATACATTAGAAACAATATTAGGAAATACAAGTATACAAATTAGTATACAAATATGGCAAATGCCTATAGCTCAAAATATGGACTATTTTTTAAAATATTTTTTATATTTTTTTAATAAACATATTTTTTTTATGGACTAATTATTGCTCAAAATATGGCAAATGCCTATAGTTTTTTATAGGACACCTCTAGCATGACAAGATAGTTGTAAAGAAGACTGATAACTAATTTGCACATAATATAATTATACATAATCGCATTGATTTCTTCCCTCGATACATGCACCAAAGAGCAGTTAGAAAAGAGAATGATGAACTGTGGATGATGAACTGTGGATGATGAACTGTGGATGTGAGGAAATGATTTGCTTGACCTCATCTATAGCCAAATGAAAATCATTATTATTGCAAAAAGCTCATAAAGTATGTGGAATATATCAGTAAACAGAGTTAGGGATTAATTTATTTACACACAATTTATTTGCTACAGCAAAGATATGCTTTTTTGTGATAATATTAGAAAAGTATAATAAGATTATTCTTGTTTCATTTGGGGTATTTTTGGTAAGTACTACAGCACATATACAGTACTAGCAAAATAACATTATTTATAATATAATATACTCATTCTCCTGACTCTCTCGCTCTCTCACACACACACACACACACACACACACAGTTTATATATTTATGACAGCAAGATTAACCATATATATATATATAAGATGTACTAACAACATATACGTAAATATACAAAATCAGCCATTTTAAAAAGTAAAACGTATTTAAAAAAATATACTTAAAAAATAATCTTTCATACATTATATACATTGATACATATGATAACATTATGGTAATAATATGATAATGTTATTAAAATTGTATGAATATACTATACATTATAAAAAGTAATTCTGAAGAGTGTATACATTTCTTTTGCCTGACTCCATACTGTATATACACATGTTAAATCCATAAAGATGAACTTCTAATTCCAAGGTTGTCACTTAATTAATTGCACCGCCAGATGTAAACCACAGCAGGAGAAAATGACCTTTCACCTAGTGTCTGTAGAATATTTTTTCCTGCTGCAGAATAAGTGCTATTAAATTACAAGTTCTGTTTTCAAATCTAGACTGGAATGGTGCTAAAGTAAGCGGTGAGCTGCTCCTTCAAGATTAACCATTTGACACAAAACCGATTCACAACGCAAGTACAACACTGACAAATATCATGGGTTTACATTTCTTTGTATCACGTCATGTTCTTGCTATTCTTTGACTTTCTCTGACTCTGAAATTTCCATCTATGTCTTTAGTAATGACTTTCAAAGGAGTAATCATTCCCAATGCTTAGTGGACTGTGTTAACTTCTGCTTAACAGAATAACTGCTGAGCCACAGAGAAACAAACAGAAATAAAGCCTTTGATTTAGAAGATCATAAAAGCGAAATGAACTCCGCAGGCTGAGACAATGAAGAGGAGAATGGGCCAAAAGCAGAAATTCCCATCCCAGCTGCAGCCCGTGCTGATCAACATGCTGAATTCCAGAGCATGGATGTGTGTGTGTGTGTGTGTGTGTGTGTGTGTGTGTGTGTGTGTGTGTGTGTGTGTGTGTGTGTGTGTGTGTGTGTGTGTGTGTGTGTGTGTGTGTGTGTGTGTGAGCCCCGAGGCTGACAGGGTGCAGGGATGGAGAGGTGCAGGGGCTGGGGTTTGATGTGCTGTGCATTCTTGACACCTTTGTGCTTGTGTGTGTGTGTGTGTGTGTGTGTGTTAGTAAAACATGATGAGTCGAACTGTCTAGACTCATCTTCTTCTCAGCTTGCCTCATGCTATGTTTGATTCCCAGAGTCACCATGGATGGGCTGTAGGCTGTGGAGCACAGGGGCAATAGTAATAATGTGCCATTGTGAGCCCCTCGCTCTCAGACTGAGGTACAGTGCATTTCACACACACACATACACACACATTCACACACACAAAGGGTTGAAAGCAGGGTCGACGTCTCTGTGCTTCCCCTGCCAACTAATGTGTCCACATGATCCAGAGAGAATTGATATGAGGATGAAGGAATTGCCCTCTCATGAACCAAAATGTGCAACTGAGTCTGTTTCGAATGCTCTGAAGCAGTGCAGTGTATTTCAAACAGAGAACAGGAGCGGCTGACAACCTGAACATCGTCTCTTCAGCAGAAGACCAAGTTTTTAAGACGATATATAGTGAAGACATCGGTAGCTCGCTCCTCTTTGCTAATGCATGCCTCCTTCATGGACACTTTTCCTTCTGATGGCAGTGTGGATGCCGAAGCTAGTAGTTAACATTACACAGCCTCCTGAGAAGGAAGAATGCATTTCCCCTGGTCTAACCTGAAGGGGCATCTCTGGTCACTGTCCATTAGATTCGACTGGTACTGCCCACACAATGGGTGCCCAGTGTGTGTCCATGTTGGACGAACACTGCGGTAGGCATGGGGACTGGTGAACGAGCCTTATGCTCACTGGTGTGTGTCATGTCAGAAAGCTGATTGTCTGATATTTCTCTTTTAGTATGTTGCTGCAGTCAAACGGCTTTTGAATGAAGAGTGACATGTTTTGTCTTTGTATGCTTCTGTGTTCATTGCTACCATGAGAAGGAGAAAAATTGGCATGTGTTTCCTCATTTCCTCTTTCTGCTGCTTGAGTTGTTAATTAAATATAATGGTTCCATATACAGTATGCGCTGATCCTGTGTATATGTTATTGCAAAAAGCAGTGTGCAGGAGCAGGAGCACATCTTCTTCTAAAGTGAACAATGTAGAAGGCATCATATATGTTTACAGCAGTTCTTTCGTTTAAATGGCGTGTGTGTGTGTGTGTGTGTGTGTGTGTGTCCGGGGAAAAAAAATGAGCAAATTTGCTCGTTGCTTATAAAATGCATCATATCTATAATAAAGAGCATTTCTGGTTTACCACCTCAGTTCAATCATGCATTTCCCTGACAAAGGGGGAACCGAGGTTCTTTGTAGTATTAACCTCTTTTTCAGCATCACATTCCAGCTTTTTAACTCCTCTGTCATGCATAAATTATCTCCTGTCCTGTCCGTTGTGTTGTGGCTCTTGGTGTAGTTTCACCGATGACCATTAACAAGCTTTTGAATATTTAAGCAACAAAGTTTTACAAGATCTCCCGAGGGAGCTTTTAAGAGGACTGATACTGTGTGTTCACCGTCCCATGATGTGATGAATGGAGACAAAAGGAATCATCCCAGATTGAGTTACATGCTGAATTATAGCAGACACTAAGAGGTGCTTCTTCCAATGACCTGCAGAAAAGGCTGGACAATAGAGTTCATTCTGGAGGAGGACAATGGAGGAGGTTAAAAGGGACACCTGAGACAAGCGAAGCACTGAGGACCAGTCTTTGAAGACAAGGTTTGGAAGGGAGGAAACTATACACTTCGATAGATAGATAGATAGATAGATAGATAGATAGATAGATAGATAGATAGATAGATAGATAGATAGATAGATAGATAGATAGATATCCTTATCTTGCAAATCCTTATTTTATATTAAATTGAATAAAATCATATACATTAAATTAAAGAAACTGGAACAAAATATTTTACTATAACAGGACATGTGCCAAAACATCCCATTTAAAAACATTTAAATTCTCTTCTTGTTGAAAATTGATGAGACCAACCACTCAGCATTCAGCATCACCAGTACACTTATCATCAGGCCTGATCATCATTTTATCATTGTGTGTCAGGGATTAGACTGCAAATGAGAGTCAAAAACGTCCTTCAGGAAGCCTGGAGAAGTGTTCCTCAAGACTATATATAAAGAAAATATGAAGAAATGATGCAAGTCAAGACTTTGGTATAGTCGTGTCTATGTAGTCTTATGTAAAGAAATGCTGTAAAGAAAAATATACCATCAAAGTAATTCAATTCAACATTTCCACACATACACATACAACATACACCAGAATGTCAGCCTCTGCTGTGCAGGTGTGAACGCGGTACATCAGTATCATGTGATAAGGTTCTTCTGGTCTGAGGGTGTACAGTACCCGGTGCTGAAGACTGTGTGTGCAGTATGGAGAAAGTGCTTGAATATCTGCAAACAAAGTACCGATACTCCAAGGAAGGTGAACATTTCTTAAAGAGAATCATGATGACAAGACACAGATTCATCACTACCAGTAAACAGGTGGGAATGAAATGTAAACATCCCCAGTCAAAAGTTAAAAAAGTAAACAGTCGGCTGGAAAATCTACTGTATGCTTACAGTTTGAGATCTGGGATTCTCAAGGGCCAGTATTTGGAACATTATCTGGAAAAATGTTCAACAATCAACAGTGCATGTTACAGTGAGATGCTTCATTAAGAGTTGAAACATAAACTTCAGATTAAGTGCAGAGGTTTGCTATCCAAGTGCGTCGTGATCTTGCATGACAATACACATTTAAACACTGGTGACTCTTCTGCTAAATCTATTTAGAGGTGTGAGCATCACCCCTATAGTTCTAATCTTACTTCATCAGATTTTCACCTGTCTGGTCCCCTGAAAACAACCCCACAAGGATGAAGATTCACATTTGATGAAGAGGTAAAGATGGCAAAGCATTCTCGGCTCTCAGAGAAAACAAAAGCTTGAGAAAGGAGACTATTTAAAAAAATTATGTATTTGTCTTTACTAAAAGTTAATTAAAATTAATTCTGCAGCCAAAGTGCAGATAATGTTTGACTCTCTTAAAATTAAATGAATCACTAGTAGATAAAAGTTGTCTATTTATATCACGTGTATTTTTGTAACATTATTTTTGTTATTAATGCTTGAGAATCTACCAAAAGAATTAGTAGCTACCAAAAGTGATCCGAGCCAGGACCAGTGACAGGCTCATGGAAACCTACAGTATAAGGCTCACTGATGTGCATACTGTAGGTAGCAAAGGCTGATCTGGTCCTGTCCCACAGATGAGCTAATTGCTTTTAAAATGAATGCTGGCTGTGATATAACAGTGTCAGAAAACACAGTGTATTACAGCATGCTGAGTACAGAGCTGTGTGTAACTGTGTAACTGTATAACTGTGTAGACTTGGCAATGCAAATGTGGCCATCAGAAATGAGCCATTGAGAAATGGATAAAGCTCGCCTGGTCTGATGAATTCCATTTTCTTTTACATCATGTGCGACACTGGGGTATGTACAGTATTGCTTTTCTGGGGAAGATATGGCACAAGGATAGACTATGGAAAGAAGGCATTCATGTACAGGGTAAGTAGGCAAAACAAGGTAATGAAGTCCGTATTCCTAATACAAATTTATGAAGAAGACTTCTGAAGAAAGTCGTTTGGTAAATTGCTCAGACTTCTCTGAATCCAAGCCTCCAAGTCCTCCAGTGTGTAAGGCATTGGCCTGGACACCTCCTCCTGAGTGAGTTCTGACTTCTTGGAGGCCATTCATTAGGTCTATGTTGTTCCAGCCAGTGTCCTGGAATATGGTCTAACCACACACACACAGTAAGAGCAAAATGGATAAAGACTGTTTTCATCATGACTCCAGTGATAACTACACGTTCTATAGCCAGTAAATATTGCCTTGTTCATTTCTACCCAGTCTGAAGATGTTTCTTTGATACATATATCTACCTAAACATTGTTTCAGACCTACAGTAGTACACTTCCTTCAGGAAAGGACAGAACAAAGAGTTGACCTCCAAATTCCCAGACCTCAATTCCATCAAGCATCTGTGGGATGTTCTGAACAAACAAGTCCAATCCATGAAGGCCCCACCTCACAACCTACAGTCCAGGACTTAAAGGATCTGCTGCTAAAGTCAGGGTGCCAGATACAACAGCACACTTTTAGAGGTCTTGGAGAGTCCATGCCTCGAAGGGTGGTAGGTGGTTTTAATGTTATGGTGTATATCTTTTACTCCATTGACAATAATAGCGCTCAATCTAAAAGGTGATCATTTGACGGTACTGACCTCTTATTTGGGGATGCATTCTTTGGGGTTTAAAATATCATAGTCATTTTTCTGTTTCAGTTAGTCTATACAAGGGCATCATTTGAGGTCAAAAAATATATTAAACCATCCATTTTATGTTTTGTATTGACTGCTCTGTTATTGAGCCAGATATCATGATATGAAACCTTACAGTACATTCAGCACAGTGGTGTGAGTCAGGGGCAGCTAATTGTAATTTCAGACATCCAGGTCCTGGTTGATGTGCACCATTTAGATTTATTAGAAAGAGTAAATAACAAAATGGAAGAACTGGCCTTTTATGTGTGTGTGTTTGGGGGGGTAGGGGCATATGGTATTTTATGCAAACTATGATATGGCTTTAATTATGGTTCATTATGGTTTTGTATAAATAAGGGAAACATTATTAATATATTAGTGTTTATTGTGTAAAATCAATTCTCATTCTGTTAAAAATCAAAGCAGAATCTGTGTGCCGAATGGACGCATGTGACCGCTGACAGACTGACATATCCATAATGTTTCTTTATTTTGCATCTCAAACCTCATTTCAAACTACATGTCTAGACCCTGCCTATGAATGATTGGTTAGGGGAAATATTTCACCCAAAAGTTAAAGTTTACTATAATACTATGTATTAAACACTTCTGGCAGGCCTGTTGACCCTTATAGTGTTAAAACTGAATTGTACTATTTTAAGAGTAACACAAGAAAGATCATTATGAGACGGAAAATACTGTTAATAATACAATAGTTAATAATAAAGTGCTGTCAGGTGCCAATAATTGGTGAGTCTTTATCACCAGCGACCGATCAGAGCTAGAAAAGGGATTGTGCTGAGGCTATTGTCTCCATTGATTTGTCTACAATTTCCCACTATTGATTTCTCTCTGTTATCACTTTCCCATTCTAGTCATTTTAAATAATTCATGAGGACGTACTGTTGAAGCCCTGGGGTTAACTGTTAAATGTTGTAACTCTAGTATAGTAGGTCATGATATTTCAAGCTAGCTGTTATAGCAACACTTGTATTTGGACACGATTGTTTGCAGGTTTATTGTAATAAACAACAGTTCTTAAGAGGAGTGTAAGAGGAATTTTGATAATTTAGTCATTTGAAAATTTCACTTCATCACAATTCTTGTAGCCATAGCCAGTCTTCATCACTGCATGCAGCCTGACCAAAACATAGAACTGTCAGCAAAAAGCTTAAGAAAACAAACAGCAGAGAGCGGACGTTCAAGTGATTTCCATCTGCATGTGGTTTGCATCTCTCTAAATCCTTCCATGCTTTTTCCCAACCCCTCTTGGAGCGCAAATCACAGATGATCTGGGAAAATGCACAAAACAACAGATTTAAATGGGACATCAGGCAATGTGCATCAAATCAAACCTAACTTTTATTAAAGCATAAGAAACACATTCTCTTCTGAATGTTTCGCCTGTTTAGGGTAGTTCTTCTGTAGAGGAATTGGAAAAGTAGTCCAAAGGAATACAAATATATAAATAGTTTATATACAAATATATAATATATATATAGTGTCAACCCTAGCTTGTTTGTACCATATGCATTTCCATGTGCATGTGTTTTATATGTATATCATGTATATACAGTAGTTTTAGGCTACATACAGTACAGTACAGTATATATACTGTATATATGTGGGGGTTTGCTCTCCACCACTGCCAGGTCACCACTATTGGGTCCTTGGCCAAGATTCTTAACCCTATGCACAATATAACTGAGCCACTGCATGCCGCGCTTGTCCACGCCTGGTTAGAAGATGCGAGGTTTGCGACAGGAAGTGCGTCTGGTGTAAAACCTGTGCAGATCTAATTATCTCATATAGTGACCCCTAGGACAAATGGAACCAAGGCCAACAAAGAAAAAGAAGAAAAACAAAACTTCGTATTATGCTGATTATTCTCAAGGCTGTCGCAGAGCTTTACTTTGAGCAATACATTTTGTTACTTGTAAAACTTGTTTTTCTGTCTCTACTGCATTTTGTCACTCACAAGTTGCAACAGCTGCTCTATAGTTAGGAGGCTGGCTGCAAAGTCGCATGGCCTACATAACTGATCTTCCATTCTCTTTGACTTGTCAGCATTGTTAGTCTTGCCAATACTTCGACTTTTGGATTCTTTTTACATGCAATGTTGACAGTTCCATTATTATGCAATGTTCCCTTTTCATTTTCAACGTTATTAACACACCCTCTAGCAGCATGAACTTCCATGTGAATGTGCTCTATGCAAATGATTAGGAAACACTGAATTTGTGCGTAAATTGATGTATTTTAATATTGACACTGCTCACCTACTTAATCTGGTGTTTTATAGGGTTCCATGTAGCATTGCATTACATCTAGCTCTTCAAATTCTGTACGCAAACCCTGTTATTTTAGGTTCTTTTAAATAAGCCCTGGATCCTCCACCAGAAAAAGCATGTAAGTTCAGACTATATTATTTTATTAGTAGTTTTTGCTTTTTATTATTATTATTATTATTATTATTATTATTATTATTATTATTATTATTATTGTTTGTTTGTTTGCTTGTTTATTATTTTTAATCCAGAAATCTTTATTTGAATTCGAATGGCTGGGATTCATCTACAGTGGTGTGAAAAACTATTTGCCCCCTTCTTGATTTCTTATTCTTTTGCATGTTTGTCACACTTAAATGTTTCTGCTCATCAAAAACCGTTAACTATTAGTCAAAGATAACATAATTGAACACAAAATGCAGTTTTTAAATGAAGGTTTACGTTATTAAGGGAGAAAAAAAACTCCAAATCTACATGGCCCTGTGTGAAAAAGTGATTGCCCCCCTTGTTAAAAAATAACTTAACTGTGGTTTATCACACCTGAGTTCAATTTCTGTAGTCACCCCCAGGCCTGATTACTGCCACACCTGTTTCAATCAAGAAATCACTTAAATAGGAGCTACCTGACACAGAGAAGTAGACCAAAAGCACCTCAAAAGCTAGACATCATGCCAAGATCCAAAGAAATTCAGGAACAAATGAGAACAAAAGTAATTGAGATCTATCAGTCTGGTAAAGGTTATAAAGCCATTTCTAAAGCTTTGGGACTCCAGCGAACCACAGTGAGAGCCATTATCCACAAATGGCAAAAACATGGAACAGTGGTGAACCTTCCCAGGAGTGGCCAGCCGACCAAAATTACCCCAAGAGCGCAGAGACAACTCATCCGAGAGGCCACAAAAGACCCCAGGACAACATCTAAAGAACTGCAGGCCTCACTTGCCTCAATTAAGGTCAGTGTTCACGACTCCACCATAAGAAAGAGACTGGGCAAAAACGGCCTGCATGGCAGATTTCCAAGGCGCAAACCACTTTTAAGCAAAAAGAACATTAAGGCTCGTCTCAATTTTGCTAAAAAACATCTCAATGATTGCCAAGACTTTTGGGAAAATACCTTGTGGACCGACGAGACAAAAGTTGAACTTTTTGGAAGGTGCGTGTCCCGTTACATCTGGTGTAAAAGTAACACAGCATTTCAGAAAAAGAACATCATACCAACAGTAAAATATGGTGGCGGTAGTGTGATGGTCTGGGGTTGTTTTGCTGCTTCAGGACCTGGAAGGCTTGCTGTGATAGATGGAACCATGAATTCTACTGTCTACCAAAAAATCCTGAAGGAGAATGTCCGGCCATCTGTTCGTCAACTCAAGCTGAAGCGATCTTGGGTGCTGCAGCAGGACAATGACCCAAAACACACCAGCAAATCCACCTCTGAATGGCTGAAGAAAAACAAAATGAAGACTTTGGAGTGGCCTAGTCAAAGTCCTGACCTGAATCCTATTGAGATGTTGTGGCATGACCTTAAAATGGCGGTTCATGCTAGAAAACCCTCAAATAAAGCTGAATTACAACAATTCTGCAAAGATGAGTGGGCCAAAATTCCTCCAGAGCGCTGTAAAAGACTCGTTGCAAGTTATCGCAAACGCTTGATTGCAGTTATTGCTGCTAAGGGTGGCCCAACCAGTTATTAGGTTCAGGGGGCAATTACTTTTTCACACAGGGCCATGTAGGTTTGGATTTTTTTTCTCCTGAAATAATAAAACCCCTCATTTAAAAACTGCATTTTGTGTTTACTTGTGTTATCTTTGACTAATAGTTAAATGTGTTTGATGATCAGAGAAATTTTGTGTGACAAACATGCAAAAGAATAAGAAATCAGGAGGGGGGCAAATAGTTTTTCACACCACTGTATAATTTGTGGATCTTCAGCAGGTTACATTCCATTTGAAGATATTTCCATTTTTAGACAGCATATGTAGAGTTTCCATCATAATTTGTCGTTTCTGTGAAACTTGCAATAGCGCTCTTTTCCTCTATTTCTTCATAATTGCTTTTCTACCATTATTATGTTTTCTTTTATTCATATGATACCCCTGCCAAGTGAATGAATCCAATTCCCAATCTTTCAAGTCACTTCCAACTTGAAGAAACCTCTTCAGGGAACATATTAAATAGTGCTATAGCTATGCGCCCATTGTGCTTTCCAATTTATTAAACACTTAAAGCATCATGGCTTTTGGGAAACTGACATTTTCAGTCTCCCAAAAGCCACAGTTGTATAGCATTTGTAAGTAAGACTGTTACCATTAATGTGAAGATTTTTTTTTAATTATCAAAACCCATTCAATGATATCTCATAAGACATAAGCAATGAAACACAGTGGGAAATGTACTGTATAAAGAGTCATTGAAAGTGTGGAAAGCTTCATGGGGCAGAGAGGACTGATCTCTCGTTGATGTTGACCCTCAGTGCTAACAGCAGAACCTGTCTGGAGGAACTGCCTAGGGCTTTGCGCCAAACACTCTAACATTTAAAGAGGTGAGGAGGAAACTAGTCAGAGACGGCAAGGAACACATTGGTGGAAGCTCAAGAACCATGTTTTACCCACACCACATTTCCAGCAGTTGACCTTGCTTTTTTTTGGCTTTTCCACTTTTGTGTCATCCCCAAGGTGGTCATACTGGCTTGTTCCTCATAGGTTATTTCACCAGCAGGGAGGATTATGTTTAAGGAGACGAAAAGTAACCACCACCGTAGAACCAGAATCTATATGGGAGTGATATACAAGGTGCCATCTGTTAGTTGTCTTTACTTGGCATACATTCTATTTTATAGTGACAGCCTATAGATTGCACCTACTACAAACAGTTAAGCTGTTCCAACATGGTCTAATATTTTTGTCCTTTCTAAATATGTAAAAA